>MU106292.1:0-143401 GCA_012274485.2 Sinapis alba | reverse complement strand
CTTGTATTTACCATTACCCATTCCAATGCAGCCGTGGAGCAATATCAATATGGATTTTGTCTTTGGGCTTCCTAAAACATGAGGCAATGATTCTATATTCATTGTCGTCGATCATTTTTTCGAAGATGGCTCATTTTATTATGTGTAAAAAGACAACGAGTGCGGTCCAAGTCGCTCTGCTCTTCTTTCGAGAGATATATCGCTTACATGGGTATCCAATGTCAATTGTGTCTGACTGAAATTCTCGTTTCATTAGTTACTTTTGGCGGTCATTGTTGAAATTATTTAAGACAAGCTTGAATATGAACTCTGCATATCACCCTCAAACGGATGATCAAACCGAAGTCACCAATAGAAGCTTGGGGAATATGTTATGTTGCTTAGTTGGTGGTAATTTAAGGTCATGGAATTCTGTTTTATGTCAAGCCGAGTTCGCTCAAAACTATGCCTATAACCGTAGTTTGTGTTACAGCCCGTTCAAGGTTGTATACGGTCCCAAGGGGTCAGTTGGCATTGGTTATTACTCCGTAACTTGGGGAGTTTCATGGTCGAGCTGTCGAGCTAATTGATCAGCTGACAGACGTACATGCGTGAGCTTGTGATAATCTGGCAGGTACAGCTATCAAATATAAGAGGGCAGCGGATACTAGACCTCGGGAGGTTAATTTTCAGGTAGGAGATTACGTTTGGGCTGTGTTAATCAAAGAGTGTTTTATGACGGGGCATTACAACAAGTTGAAACCATGGAAAATTGCCCCCGTTCAAATTGTCGAAAAAATCAATGCAAATGCATATCGTCTTCTTCTACCTCCCCATGTGCAGACAGCCGATGTGTTCAACGTCAAGCATCTCTTCAAGTATATGTGCTTTGGTTTTCTTATTTCCTTTTCCTAGTTGTCTTTGCATTCCTTTTCTAAGTAAGTTTAGATTTCCTTTTCAATGTTGGATTTAAGACTTTAAACCCCTATATATTGTGATCTCTTGGTTTGTAAGAGACATAACTTTTGATTATTGATTATTATAAACTTTAGAGCTTTTGTTTTTAAAACTCAAATGTCTTGAATCCTTACTTCTGGGCATTCTCTAAGAATTCAACATATTTAAGAAGATTAAGATAGTGGCATTCTCATAATTCAACGATATCTTGAGCATTATCAGTTACTATAGATACTTCCGCTTCATCAAAGGGAAAAAGTGGAAACATGACTTACCGAGTGAAGAGGAGGAGAAGAAGCCGGAAACGAAGGTGAAGGCGGTTGCACCGCTGTCACGTAAACGGTCGAGGAGGAAGAACACCGGTGAAGAGTTGGTATCAATAGGCTTAAATATTGTGTGTGTTCATCGTTAAACTATTGTTTTTGTTATAAATTAGTTAAAACCCCTCATGGGAAAAGAAAGACCATTTTATAAATAATTTCTTGGATCAGATAGAAACAAGCTTTGTCAACCAGTGTTTAATTAGTTTTAGAGAAGTTAATTAAAATTAATAGTTTCATAATAATGCTTGATAGGGTTTTAGTTGTAGTAGTTTTTTTTAATGTTTGTTTAGTGGCAACGTCACTTTCAGATATTTGAATGATACCAAAAGATGCATCGCATATGGTGAACAAATAAGTAAATTAACTAATGGATATTGCTAGTGAAACAATTTTTTTTTTTTTTTTTTTTTTTTTTTTTTTTTTTTTTTTTTTTTTTTTTTTTTTTTTTTTTTTTTTTTTTTTTTTTTTTTTTTTTATACCATTTCATACATCTTCTTTGCTTCCCAAAAGGGTAGTTTTGTTACAATGCAAAAGAACGACAGATGAATATGAAAGAGAAACTGAAACACAGCTTTTACATAGAATGCTGAAGAAAACGTGTGAAGCAAATGTCAATTAGCAGCCACTATCCTGGTTGAATAAATTGAAACCAAATACTGATGTAGCTCTGGCTAGAATTTTGTGAAGCTGTTCCCAACGAAGAAGTAAGGCGAGAAGAAGAATCTAACCCACTGAGACGTGCCCGAAGTAAAACTTGAATCTCTTTAACAAGGACATGTTCTAACTTAGGAGTTCCATTATGCAGACGACTGTTCCTTTCTTTCCAAACACAATAAACCACAGCATGGAAAATAAAGTGATATATCTGTTTCAATTTTGAATTGGGAGAAGATGAAGTAACCCAACTTTGAACCGTGTCGAACGACATTGGCGGAGTGAAAGCCGAATGTCTAAAGAAAGCAAGCCAAATTCCTGCTGCATAAGAACAATTGAAAAACAGATGATTCCTTGTCTCCAAATGGCCAGAACATAATAAACAGTCCGCTGGAACTTGTAAACCCCACGAAAGTAGCTTGTCCCTAGTCGGTAGTCTATCTCTTGTAGTGACCCATAAATGAAAAGCATGCTTAGGAATGTGACCTTTAAACCACACAGACTTGTGCCAAGGTACTATAGGATGTACGAGTTGTAAAGATTTCCAAGTTTTTGAATTAGAGAACAAACCTGGAGGATCTACAAGACCATTCCTCCAGAGAAACACATCAGCGGAACCAAGGGCCAGAGAAGGTGGCAGAGGGGGCAAGCACTGACGAAGCATTAACAGAAGCGGGTGTCTTCCTCTTGGTAAAATCCACTGACCTTCAGGACAAACATCGCTCACCTTTGCCATTGAAGTTATTCCAGTTACCATTGGACCCAGCTCGCCAATGATATCTGACAAGGGTCCTAAACCCGTCCAGTTATCATGCCAAAATAAACAAGTTTGACCTGAACCAACATTGCAAGAAATTCGTGGTCTTGCTATAGTTCGGAGCTTCATCAAACGCTTCCATTTTATTTTATTTTGGATGTTATATCAATCACATGCATACAACTTTGTCTATTATTGATAGGTAAAGCTATATTTAACATGATATTGCTGTAATTATTACTCAACTAATTAATTAGAGTAAAGAATGTAGACTATAGAAAGAAAAAAACTATGTGATTGATATAACATCCAAAATAAAATAAAATGGAGAAATTAATTTACCGACACTAAATATATTCTATGAATCAAGAAGCAAACGTCAAAAATGATACATCATATGAAGCCAAGAACAAGCAATAAACTATAGGATAACCAACCATAATGCAAGAAACAGATCTTATAATCTAACACAAAACTAAGATAACATACATAGAATATGACTGTTTACGTACATAAGAAATTCAAATTGTCTATGTAATATATTTTTTCCACTTAACTGTATGAATCTATCTACAACTAGTCATAATCTATAACATGACTAATTAGTTTAGCACTCCTATAATTTCTGTAATAGTAACACAATGTGCTACTTTGCCTTAGCAACAAACCAAAAATTTGATGATTTTGTAATAAACTAAAGCCAAGAACTTCCAAATCTACCACCTATTAAAGAACTTCAGATAAAAAATAATATCAGTATATATTCCACATGCATACAACATGTCTTTAGATACTTTAATTTCTTGAATTTGACATTCATCGTAGAAAATCAAGAAAGATCAGCTTCACATTCTAACTACGCACAATGATTCAAAAGATTTTCAAGCTTCATCAACTGTGTAAGACTAGGAGACAAATGGATAGGCTGTAACAATTATAGAATGTAACAGTAATCATCAACATATGAGAATTGTGAACTTGTCATTTCACATGTTTAGAAATGATAACAAACATTTCTGATGTTTAAATGATATTTTTGTATAGTATATATCACAATGTTTTCATGGATTAACAAGAAATAAGTTTCTACAATCTCACGAATACTAGACCAGTGGCAGAAATGTTACCAAGAATCAAAGACCAAGTGATAGACATGATAACAGAGAAATATTCAATCACTGTAAAAATTCAAGTCAACGTATACAATTGATAGAATCTAACACTGTAATCATTAGCCTACTATACAGAGTTGTGAAGATGTTATTTCACATGTTGACAAACTGATCACTGAGGGTTAGGAATATAACACAAAACAGAAACATTTCAAGATTCAAGGAAACTACAACCACATTCTGAATGAGTTTCTCTCACTTACGTTGAGTAGAAGTGACTTCAAAAAAAATGATACATTATAATACACACAAGCACCAAACTAATTTAGAATAATAAATTTTTCTAATAAACATACAAATAACTAACGCAGTTTAGAATGATCACTGAGTAGGAAGAGCATAACACAAAACATATACATTCAAAATTCAAGGAAACTAATCACACAATCTATAGTTGTTTCTCCTGTTGATCTACAAGAGACTTTAAAATATATAACAACACCAAACTAAAGATATACTAACACCGTTTAGAATTATCACTGAGGGTTAAGAGCATAACACAAAATAGAAACATTAATCAAGATTCAAGAAGAACAACTAAGTACAACAACATGATGGAATCTTTCCCCTGTGTTGATCTATCAGAGAATCTAAGATACATCAATTTCGTCAAATGAGAGATCATATAATACATACAAGCACCAAAATAAAAAAATTCTAACACGTTTAGACTGACCAATGCGGGTTAAACGCATGACACAAATAAAAAACATGCAAGATTCAAAGAAACTACTACCACAGTTTGCAGGAGTCTCTTGTACAGACTCCAATATACATCAGTTTCATAAAAGTAAAAGACCTTATCATACGTACAAGCACCAAATTAAAGATAACAGAGATTAAACACAATGTAATGTTCCAATATTAAAAAAAAAGAATCTACTTGCTCATCAATGATATGTTAGCAGTGAATTTCTAGAATCGCATGGATGCTAGATCATTGAGAGAAACGTTGTCAAGAGAGCATAATAAAGCATTTACAATTTGAAAATGGAGATTTCCAGTTTCTTTACTTTTAGGCATTATATCATCACGTAACTTAGTTTGTATTCATATGTAATAATATCAATTTGTAAGAGAAAAAGTCAAAAAAGAATATACCTGAGCAAATCCTTGGCATCAATGAGGACATAAGCTGTTTGTGAGGCACATACCTAAGGCCTGTGTGATTCTTTCATCGGAGCTGCTGCTCCATTATCTGTTGATAATACACCATGATGTTTGTTTATGGTTCTTAAGTGACTCGGAGTAAAAGGAAGAGCATAAATGGTTCTTAAGTACCTGCAGTAGCAGGTGCTGGCACCGTTCGGTGTAGCATCTTGATACTCATCTCCATTCTCAGGACTTTCGACTTCATCTGTGTAGCATCTTGATACTCTAAAAGATCGATATCTCCTGACTTAACACTGGATAAGAGAAATGAATATGTGAATGAGATTTTGGGAGAAATCAAGAGATAAGTAAAGAAAAGGAAGTTTGAAAGTTGCCTTTGATAACTGAAGTTTTTAAAAGTCTGACAGCTAAAAGAACATAACTCGGTTTCACCTGAAAAAAAAGTTCAGAGATAAAGAAAATTGATAACTTGTAGTAAAAAAGAAAGAAACGAGAGAATGGTTACGGATATGAACAATTTGTGAGGCACATACCTAAACAAATGCAACTAGTCTTCACTTCATATCAGTCTCTCCTGCCTGTGATTTTCATAATTGTATCAACTGAAGTAACAAAACAAGTTTGAAAAGCACATACCTGTCCATGAATTTGATACACTTGAAATCTTCACCGAGTCTTCTGAAGCACATACAAAACCTGAGGAAATCATAACTAATTAGTCTTTAGTTGACACAAAATTTCTTCTTAGTGTTTACCTTGTGAATTTTTACCCTCTAAGTGGTAAAAAAAATAAGGAATAATGTTATTTTTGGTTCATGGTGTCATAGATTGGTGTAAGCTCTTAGTCTTTGTCTAAAATCACTTCCTTGGCAAGCCGTGGGTACTAATGTGATGAAGAAGTGTTCACTCACAGTCTTCGTCTAAAAACCTTTTTTTTTGGCATGTCCTGAGTACTAATGTGATGGATATGTTGACAATTACAGTCTCTGTCTAAAGACTTGTTTTTTAAGCCGTGGGTACAAACTAAACTTTTATTTACCATCACATAGTCTTTTTCTAGGGACTTTCCTAAGCCGTACGTACATAGAGAGGTAAGGAATCTATTTTTGGTTCATAGTCTATGTATTAAGACTTTGGTTTAAAGCTGTTGGTCGTTTTTACCATCCAAAAAGCCAAAAACCAATTCAAATTTACAAGTCTCTGTCTTAAGACTTGGTTTTAGTTGTTGGTCGTTTTTACCATCCAACAAGCCAACAACCAACTCATTGCCGATGGTCGTAGACTTGTAGTTGTCTGAACTTCTTAAGCCGCTGTGTGTAGTAGTGAATCTGTTTTCAATTTGTCTTTGTCTAAACTTTTTATAAGCCGTGGGTTACTAATGTACAAAATGTTTTCCAGCTCAATAGTCTTTGCCTTGAGACTTTTTCTGAGTAGTTGGTCGTTTTTGCATCCAACAAAAGTTTTCCAAGCCATGGGTATGTACTGCTGGTAAAGCAACAAGGCCTTGTTCAATTCATAGTCTTTGCCTAAGACTCTTTGTTAAGTTGATTGTATTTCATGCCCATTAAATAAGCCGTGGGTACTAATTATGTTTACAATCACAGTCTTTGTATAAAGACTTATTTGGTAAGCCATTGGTACTAAAGTTTGTCATACTTTGTATCCCCAAACACCATCTGCTTCACAGAGACGTGGGTCTGGTTCAGATTCAAGACTCTTCGTCTAAAACCAATTCATAAAGCTGTGGGTAGTAGTACCAGCCTTTGTCTTAATAGTTTTCACAATCCAGTGACTTAATAATAACAGTTGGTCGTTATTTAAGACCTTTTCTAAGCCGTAGGTAGTGATCTCATTACACCTCTGTCTGAAACTTTTTTGCAAAGCCGTGGGTATAAATGTGATGAAAAAGTTTTCAATCACAGTCTTTTCTAAAGACCTTTCTTGCAAGCCGTGGGTACTACTAATGTGATAAGACGTTCTCGATCGCAGCTGTGTGTTATCTAATGTGATGAAGACACATTCATCTTTGTCTAAAGCGTTTTTGCAAAGCCGTGGGTACAAGTGTGATGAATAATACATTTCCAATCACAGTCTTTTGTCTAAATACTTTTTCCAAGCCGTGGGTACTAGTGTGATGAAGACATGATATTCAATCACAGTCTTAATTTTTCAAAAGACTTTCTTGCGAGCCTTGGGTACTACTAATGTGATAAGGACGTTTTCATTCACAGTCTGTGTCTAAAGACCTTTTTTTGGCAAGCTTTTGTCTTAATACCAGCCTTTGTCTTTATACTTTTCATAAGCTCTGGGTACAAATGATGAAAACTTATTCAACCACAGTCTTTGTCTCAAGACTTTCTTGCAAGCCGTGGGTACTAACGTAATGAATACGTTTATTCAATCACAGTCTTTGTCTAAAAGACTTGTTTCTAAGCCGTGGGTACTAAATTTTATCACACTTTGCATCCTCAAACATCATTTGCTTCATAGAGCTCTGTGGGTAAGCCAATGAATCTGGTTTAGATTTTGAAATCTTTGTCTGAAGACTTCTCTTTCAGACCGTACATATCAATACTTATTCAATCACAGTCTTTGTCTCAAGACTTTCTTGCAAGCCGTGGGTACTAACGTAATGAATACGTTTATTCAATCACAGTCTTTGTCTAACAGACTTATTTCTAAGCCGTGGGTACTAAATTTTATCACACTTTGCATCCTCAAACATCATTTGCTTCATAGAGCTCCGTGGGTAAGCCAATGGGTCTGGTTTAGATTTTGAAATCTTTGTCTGAAGACTTCTCTTTCAAACCGTACATATCAATATTCCAATTACTTTTCCATAACTTGTCATCGTTATTTCACGCAACAGAGACAATTAGTTTTCATCACTTGCGGTCGTTATTTCCATCCATCCAACAAGTTCAAACCAATTCATAGCCTTTTGTCTAATGACAAAGCTATTTTCTGTATAAATACTTTTCTTTTAAAGCCGATGGTCGTTTTTTGTAAAGCCGTGGGTACTAAAGTATGTTTTACTTTCCATCCCCAACCATCTCTTTCCACTACCATAACTTGTCATCGTTATTTCACGCAAACGGGACAATTAGTTTTGATCACTTGTGGTCGTTATTTCCACCCAACAAGCTCAAAACCAATTCATAGCCTTTGTCTAAAGACAAAGCTATTTTCTGTAAAAATATTTTTTTTTGTAAGCCGATGGTTGTTTTGTTTTTGTAAAGCCGTGGGTACTAAAGTAGTGTTTTAATTTCCATCCCCAACCATCTCTTTGCACTACCAACCAATAGATGGATTTAAATTTCCATTGGGACTAAAATCTTTCCACGCAACAGGGACTCGGGACAATGTCCCCAAAATAAGAATCTGGTTAGAACACTATTATATTAGTGTCTGCCCATGATAATTTTGGAGTTTGATAAAACGTAATGACTAAAGCAGTAAAAGAACTTATCTGCTTTCTGTTGCTACTTCTTTAGCCGTTCAAGTCAAAGACTCACATAGACGTATCTTCAATCTGTCAGTGATGGTTTCTCCACACCCACGTAACTGTAAACAGAGAGAGAGGCTAAAGTGAGTGACATTATTCCTTGCACAGTGAAAAGAAACAATCTTTGAACTCGGAAATGTATGTAATAATAACCAATTTCAAGTCAAGCTATAGACAATATACATAACAGAACATCTAAGTAGCACAAATGTAAAGCGCGATCAAGTTCTAAGTTACACTGTAAATCAAAATATCATGGTTCCAGAAAAACATGGCTCATGTCTTCAATTGCTAAAATGCAGACAATCATCTCAATGAAAACTGGTCGTGATCTGAACAAAAACAATTTGCATAGACGGTAGAGAGAGACGTACCTCAACGACGTTTCCATGCCGATTCAAGCGCTTTTCCAAGACCACTACTACAACAATTAGAGGAACGATTAAGGAAATTCGAAACCCTAAAACAAAATCGTAAGAACCCTAAACTGATCGCATTAAACCCTAAAAACAAGATATGAACGGAACCTAAAGAAAAAAGAGAAAAATCACGATCTCAATCGAGTAAAAGCTTACTATTTTAAGAACGTCGTGAACTTCCCGCTTGTAAAAGTCTTCAGAAAAGACTTTATCTCTCCAGATTATTCGAGAGAGAAAATTTTGGGAGAAAACTCTAAGAAAAGTGAAGAACCGTGGAAACATTTACCTCTAATATATACACGCTTTTATTAATCGGACGGCTCTTCTTTAACGGATGTATTGCAACGAATATATTTTCAATTAGACGGCTCTTCTTTTTCCACGTGGCATTGTTATAATGCACACGAGTTCACTTACTCCTCACGGTTTTTGCCGATCCTGCAGTTTAAATGGGTTTCAAACATAGGCTTAACAGTTTTTAACTAAGCCCAATAAAACCCATTATTTCAAATATTGGACTTTTTAACCATAGGTGTGATTCCATTGAAACCCTTAATTACGGCTATGAGCTATCTAAAGGTGAAACTTATTATTCGAGATTTTGATTCGATCAAAGATTGCTCTGGATCCGCTCCGGAAATATAATACTCAAAATTCTCAAGTTTAAATTCAAATAGTAAAATTTTGGATCTCTTAAAATTGAATCTGAATCCAGATATCTTGACTTAGGTCTAGATATTTGGATCCCTAGTTTTAAAATATATTAAAATTTTAATTTTATCAAATATTAATAATTATATTTAATATATTAATATTTATACATAAAATTAGTTTTATAATATAATATTATATTTTAATATTATAAATATATATATATATATATATGTAAATTTTGAATAAATAATTAATTTATGTAATATTTTTAGAACTTTTAGAATTTTAAGAAATATTTTTTATTTTTAATTATTTCTACCAATTCGAATTCAAATCCCGATATCCACGGATAATACCGACTAATCCTAATCCGGATATTCCTATTCGTCACATCACTAGTCTTATCTATCTCCTTTAATTTCTTTTATTTATTATATGTAAAATCTAAATAATATAAAAATGAAACATATTATATTGTTTGCAAAATAAAATGTAAAAAAATATAATATAATAAACCTGAACATACTATATAGATCTTCTTCTTTGTCACTCTGGTTTCACCAAATATCTTCTCTTTGTTTGTCACATAAGAAACTATTTAACAACTTGAAATTCAAAGCTTATAAACCGGATTTCAAACTAGCTTTCGAGATTTTCTGGAGGAAGATTGCGTCAACAAATAACCTGTAAAGTTCAGAATTCTACATCATCATTGTTCACTTCTGGTTTTTGTCAATGTGTTTGCATAATCTTTAGTCTGTGACGAGAACTTGATCAAATTACAAAAAGTTGAAAATGTGGTCATATACATCGTAACAGAAGATTATTGACAACACAACAAACAAACAGATTTTAGCAACTTCTCAGCCCAACAGCTGGAAAAATCTCACATTTATCTCTTTGTTTCTTCTTGTTTCTTGGCCAAAACAGGGATGTAGAGAGAGAGAGAGAGTTGGATACAAAGAATGAAAAGAGTCTTTCTCATCTGAACAAGGCTTGAAGTTCTTCAAGCGTTTTCCCTTTGGTCTCAGGAACCCACAGAGTCACAAACACCACCGTGAATGCACAAACCACCCCGTACAGAGTGAAAGTTCCTCCACTGCTCCAGGCTAAGAGCAAGTTTGCAGTCATGGTGATCACCCAAGAGAAGAACCAATTTGCTAAAGTTGCTATACTCCCAGCTAAACCCTTTATGTTCACAGGAAGGATCTGTTTGCCAAAAACAACAACAAAATCAATCAAAAGGTAAGCAGAAGTGTACGACCTGCTTTGTCCACCAACCATGTTGAGATTGCTGTCGCCACTACCTGAATAGCACCGACTCCAAATGTTGCTGCGTTACTCGAGGTAACTCCTATAATTGAAAACACACACACAAAAAAAAAGAAAAGAATATGAGATTATGAAACAAGAAGCATCAAGTGTTCTTAGGGTAAGAACCTACCTGCAGATTCAAAGATTGTACTAGAATAGAATAGGACGCCATTGATTCCACCGAGTTGTTGAAGTACAAGCAACCCAATACCAACATGTTGCACACACACAACAACAACAAAAAAAATAACTGGAGTTTTAAGATAAATGTTTCTTATGGTAGGAAAAAAGTATTAACCAAAGAAAAAAAGTATCTGCACCATGAGGGAAATAGTATCTCCTCCGCTTGAGATCTACAAACCGAACTGTAGATGATCGCTTTGTAGATGATGCCACAGATCTCTGCACATTTACAAAAAGAAATGTTTAAGCATATGTCTTCATTGTACCTTTTCAAACCAAGAACATTAGAGGTAATAGTCTACCTTGATCTCATTAACCTTCACGGTAATATCCGTCTCAAATCCTCTAAGGACTTGTAATGAAGTCTCAAAATCATCAGTCATACCCATTTTTGCCTACATTCAACGAAAAGAAGGCATCCCATAAGAGAGTGGATTAACCATAAACATGCACTGAGCTAAAAAGAAAAAAGAACAAGGGAGTGAGTACCAGCCAGCGAGGAGATTAAGGGATGAAAAAGAGGCCTGGTATCAGTACTATGCAAGGCAATGTCCCAAAAGGTTAAAGGAAATACAATCAAGAAAGTGCTTAGAGCTTACAGATATATTACATCATGATAATAATAAAAAATGGTCTCAGGCCTTTTACCAAGAACTGCTAGAATTCTCCATGGAACAAAGAGGCCAAGTAAGTAAGCCAGCATTATTCCAATTGTTACAGAAAGCTACAACAAAATATTACACATCATTTATAATTATTCATCAAACTGCAAAAGATGAGTTAACCGATAAGACATTTTCAAAACCTGGTTAACTGAACCCAATCCTCCTCTCATATTTTGTGGAGCTATCTCAGCTATATATACAGGCACCTAACACCATTTGAAAAAGGTTGCATAAATATACCAAACGTGTTGTCTTCATAAGCAAGAACAAACTAGGTGAGTTGAGAGATGATACCAACACCAAAGCCTTCTAAAAGCCGTCCCATATAAAGAAAAGAAGTATCCTACACAAAACCAGATATGTTCAGAAAGTAGAATTCGTCCATTTAAATCACTTTGCAATTGAAAATTTACAAAGAAAGACTTCTAGGAAAATCTGTTTTTCAGTAGACTTTTTTGGAAGTCTTATTTTGTAAATCTTAACTTACTTTTGCTAACAAAAAAACCTCGAAAATACCAGAGACGATTTCCATTTAAGTCGTCTAGGATAAACATGTTAGTTTTGCAATTGACCATATTGTGTCAGAAATTTGACTTTCTTTGGACGACTTACAAGGAAGTCGTCTGGCCAGACAACTTCCCTTATAAGTCTTCCGAATTCTCGATGGAAGTCTTCACAATGCCGGTGAAAGTCTTCTCATGTTATTTTTGCAATTGAAAAATAAAAGTTAAATATTTAATTTTATCTAGACGCGTGTAAGTCTTCATAGAGATGACTTTCGTGTAAATCTTATGTAGTAACTACGATTTGACCAGAATCTCAGAATAAAATTCTTGACGACTTTTGTGTAAGTAGTCTGCTGAACGACTTATATGGAGGTCGTCTAGACAAAATTAAATATTTAAGTTTTATTTTTCAATTGCAAAAGTAACATGCGACGACTTTCACTGACAGTGAGAAGACTTCCACCGAGAATCCAGACAACTTATAAGAAAGTCGTCTATGGTATTGTCGAGATTTTTTTTGTTAACAAAGAAAAATAGACGACTTCCAGAGAAGTTGTCTTTAAAACACACACATAAAAGTTAATTGCAAAACTGACTTATGCATTGACCAGAAGAATTCCATGTAAGTCTTCTACTACTAGAAGACTTACACGGAAGTCGTCTAACAGACAGATTTGAAAAAAATGATTTCATAGCTTTAACCAGTGATATAACTTGTTTAGCACACATAAGTCTTCTCCAAGCACACATAAGCTTAAACGAAAGCGACCCACCAAGAATCGTAAGCTTGAATGGTTCTATGAACCATAAAAAAAATTAGAATCTAAATCTTGGGGGTTTTTGGATGAATATAGAGAGAAAGTGAAAGAAATGTTGTTTTTAGTGCATAAAAAATGAGATAGAATGAGTGAAATTTGATTTTAAGGTGCATTAAGAGCTTCAAATTGGTTGTTCATTGTGGTTGGTGAATTGATGTCAATGACAATATTGTAATTACTTGATGAAGATGAGGATGATAAAGTAAAATACATATTTTCAAAAAAAAAAATGATATTTTCGTAAATAATACAAACGTTTGGGATGAATAGGGCAAATGAAAATTTCAAAAAATGAGTTAGTTTTGTGTTTGACTTTGAGTTTTGAATCATTTTTTCAAAAAGCCCATATAATAATTTGATTTTACATTTTTGAAGTTTTTGGGTGGTTTGACATAATAATTAGATCAAATATCTACTTGAACTGCAAGATTATTTTTCATCATATTTGTGGGATGAGAACATATTTATGTTGCGGTACATAAGAAGTTAGATCAAAGAGTAAAAGGAAAGGTATGAAGGTTACTTTCAGTAATGATTTGATACGAAGACCTTAAACTTTAAAACCAGATAGTCTTCTTCTCAAGGTGGAGATACTTCAAGTTTAGATACTTCAGATTTTGATATTGAGGATAAGGCTGAAGATGGCAATGTATCATAAGAATTATATGGTTTGATGATGAGTTTGCTACAAAGTTTCAGTCACTTGATGAGTATATGTTGGTCATAGATAAAAATAGCATAAAAAATGTTAAACCTCTTTCAAAATTTGATAGCATAGACTTTACTTGTGGCAAAAGAGTTTAAAATTGAAGAACGTAAGTTCTAGAGGCTATGGAAAAAAGTTATAGAACAACACAACTAAGGAAGAAATGGTTTCCATGGATAAAAATGGTATTTTGGTGTTGATTGACAAACCAAATAACCAAAAATTGGTTGGATGCAAATGAATTTTCAAGTTAAAATCAAAGATGTTAAGAATTGAGGACTAACACTACAAACTAGACTAATAACTTCAAATTTTTTGTAGAAAGAGAAATTAATTATAATGAGATATTTTCTCATGTGGTGAAACATATGTCAATTCAAATTTGGAGGAGATGAATTGGTTTCAAAAATAAACTTTCATCTACATGGATGATTATAAGAGAGGAAAGACATGCTTATATGTGGGCACATGGGGTCTAGTTCTCTAAAGCAACTATAAAAAAAATCGTTTATCACTTGGCTTACAATGCTAGACATGTTGTTAACAATGGACATAGTCTCGAAATGGAGCATTAGATCCGATGTTGTATGTGTTCTCTGTCGAACAAAACATGAAACCTGCAACTATTTGTTTTATGGTTGTTCTTTCTTCTCACTAATCTGGAAGAATCTCTGCAGTGGTATCATGCAAAACTCTTATACAACTAGATGGAATATACTCAAAAGGATCACTGTTGACAAATCACTTGAAGTCAAGACTTTATCGTGTATCATATACACATTACAATTCACAATATATGTTCTATGGAGAGAGCAGAATAAGAGAAGGTTTGGTGAATTACTTATGGAGTTTTCAACTATAGGAAGATCATTGAGAAACAAATCAAGAATAAACTAAGTCTAATAAGTGTTATGGGAAAATAACAAACTGGGTGACGTTCTTTCTTACTAGTTTGGTAATAGAGAATAAATTTATTTCTTACATGTAAAAAAAGTTTTTGGTGAATACAACTTTAGCATTAAAAAAAACATGATGCGCTTGGATAATAACATCTCATATATCTATAGAACAAACACATATCATAAATTTGACTTCTATTTTATCCAACCACAATATTTTTTGTCGACACATATCATCATAATTATAAAACATTCAAAATTCTATTCCAAACACCAATTTATACATGTTTTTTTCATTTACAAAAAACCATATTTTCTACGACTTAAATACATAATAATATTAATTTTCCATAACAAGTAGACTAGAAAAATCTATCTTAATCAATAAACATAGAGAAATACCCTAGAATAACCCTAAAATTTTTTTGTCACAGAAATAACACACAAGGAAGAAAATGATCAAGATGTTTCATTGAAGAGGTAAATATACACTTATATTCCTAGGGTTAACTAATCCAGACTTAAGATTTAGAGTTAAGGGGTGAGTTTTGGTGTTAGGGTTTCAAATTTTAAAAATAAAAATAAATTATTAAAATTTTCAAAATAAAAAGACTATTTTGGTCATTTTTTTAAGAGCTATTTTTGTGACAAAAAATTAAAACAATGCTATTTAAGCTAATAGTAACATGATTTTTATATGTTTGTGGAAGTTCCCTTAATTCAATGGTTTAATTAATAGTTCATTAATACTTCTACATCAAGAAGGTTTGTGTTTAAAATCATTTGTAATATTTTCATAGTTTGTAATAGGGATGGGCAAAAAAAACAAACTGAATCAAACCGATCCAACCAAACCCAAACCGACTCAAACCAAACCAAAGTATATGTTTAAACCAGTTGGTTCAAAATTTTATCACACCAAATGTTTGGTTTGGTCTTGTTTTAAACCGAATCGAACCAAAAAATTAAAATATTTTTTAATTAGATTAATTAAATATACCAATAATATTAAGATTTAATATATTTAACAATTTAATATAAACAACTAAACATAATTTTATATATTTTACTTCTAAATGAATAGAATAAACACAACTAAAAATTTAGAAAAAAAATATGAATCTCATATATCAACATTAAAACCCAAAAATTACTTAGGATATTTATATTAATTTTGAAGATAATGATATAAAATTATTGATTATATTTTCTATATTTTTATTGTGATGTCTGACTTTGCGTTTAAATATGAAAATAATGATTTAGTGTCAAATAATGGTTTACTTATGTTTTTGTAAATTATATTGTTGTAACTGAACTAGAACAAAACTAAAAAAAACTAAACTCGACTGAACTAAACAAATACAAACAAAACCAAATTAAAACGAACTGAATATAAACCGAAGCAAACCACACTAAAACTGAACCAAGCTAAACTAATTTAGGTTGACTTTGATTAAAGTTTTCTTATACTCAAATAAACCAAATCAAACTGAACCTAAACCAAATCTGTAATTAAACTGGAATGCCCACCCTTAGTTTGTATTAACAATATTATATAGTGTTTTAAAAAATCATGTTTCAATTTTATGTTTGCATATTACCTTCCATTTTTGCTAGTAATTTTATCATTCAATTGTTTAAATAATCTTACTCTTAAATGTTAATACTATTATATATTTATATAAAGTATTTTTTCTTATATTACTTGATAATTTTTCTGAATCATATGAAAACTTATATATACATACATCTTTGAAATATAAAATTCACTTGTATGTTTTAGGATTTGCTTGCTTCCCTCCCACTAAGCAACATTGCAAGTTTGCAACTTCACGACTGATTCCGTCTTTGCTTTCTCTCACAAATGGTCTTTCCTAATTCTACTTGATCCGATCGATCTTTTCTTTAATCATTTCCGGAAGACCCAATCTCGAGATTGATTTCCTTCTCCGTGTTTTTTTTTGGTTCACGCGCCCACATGCGTCTTTCTCGTGTCTGATCTGGATTTAGATCACAAGATTCTCTCTCTCTCTCTTTCTCCTTCTCTCCTATGAACCAAAGAAAAAACAATACAGAAGACACGAAGCTTAGAGTGGACAATGCTTCAAGCTACGGAGTAACACGTCATTCTCTTTCTTGCGGAGCAAGTTAAAACGTGACAGACTTCCATAAGGTCAGATTCTCTTTCTCTCTGTTGATTCCAATTAGCGTTTAAACTTTCTCAAGAATGGGGTTAGGTTGAACCGTTCTAGTTTGACTTCAAATCAAGAAACTTAGGTTAAGATTTTGATCCAGTTTCTGACTTTGACCCGATACAAAAGTTGAGATTTTGATTGACCCGACTCGAAAGTTGAGATTTTGATCCAGTTTCTGATTGACCCGACTCTAAAGATGATATTTTTGATTCAGTTTCTGGCTCGTTTGGACGGTTTATTGATCTGAAAATGGAGGGCATTGATGTTTCCAAGTACATAAACAGCTCTGTGCACAGAGCCGTTGCTTCAAAAGACCACGCTACTCTCAGATCAATCCTCTCTTCTCTCCCAAAGCCACGAGACCCTTCTGAAATCCAGACAGAAGCAGATTCCTTATCCGAGGAAGCTACATCCGACGCCATCTCCTCCGTTATCGACAGAAGAGACGTGCCAAACCGAGACACGCCGCTGCATTTAGCAGTGAAGCTCTGTGATTCAACAGCAGCTGAGATGCTGATGGTTGCTGGAGCTGACTGGACTCTGCAGAACGAAGATGGCTGGAACGCTTTGCAAGAAGCTGTTTGCAGCAGGCAAGAGTCGATAGCGATGATCATCGTGCGTCATTACCAGCCTCTAGCTTGGGCTAAATGGTGTAGGAGGCTGCCTCGTTTGGTAGCAACGATGAGGAAGATGAAAGACTTTTACTTGGAGATGAGTTTTCACTTTGAGAGCTCTGTTGTGCCTTTTGTCTCAAAGGTTGCTCCTTCTGATACTTACAAGGTGTGGAAAGTGGGGTCAAATCTGAGAGCGGATATGACTATGGCTGGCTTTGATGGTTTCAAGATTCAGAGGTCTGATCAGAGTATACTGTTTCTTGGTGATGGGTCTGAAGATGGGAAAGTTCCTCGTGGATCGCTTTACATGGTGAATCATAAGGATAAAGAAGTGATGAATGCGTTGGATGGTGCGTCTAATGTTGCCTCGGATGAAGATGTTAAGAAAGAAGTAGCTGCGATGTGTAGAAGCAATATCTTTAGACCGGGGATCGATGTAACGCAAGCTGTTTTAAACCCGCAGACGAATTGGAGGAGGCAGGAGAAGAGTGAGATGGTTGGGCCTTGGAAAGCTAAGGTCTATGAGATGAACAATGTGGTTGTTAGTATTAAGTCTAGGAAGGTTCCTGGTTCATCGGTTGCTGATAAAGAGAACGGTGGTGGTGGTGGTGATGAAGATCTCTGCGATGTGCTAACGGATGAAGAGCAGAAGCAACTAGAGGCTGCTCTTAAGCTGGACTTACCAGAGTTCCCAAATGTCAATAGTGAGAATGGTTTTGAGGCTCCTTGTGTGGATTCTAGTCCGTCAAACAAGAAAGCTGAGAAGAAAGGGTGGTTAGGAGGTTGGAGAAAGAAAGAGACGACAATGACTAAACAGGAGAAGGAAATTAAGTATGCGCCTCCGAGAAGCTCTCTATGTGTGAATGAGAAGGTAAGCAATCTTCTAGGAGACACTAATAATCAGATAAAACCAGGAAGACATTCTGTAGATAATGAGCATATTAGGAAGCCAAGAGCGTTGAGTAAGAGTCACCAAGAGAGCGAATACAAGAAAGGTTTGCGTCCTGTTCTGTGGCTATCAACAAACTTCCCGTTGCAGACGGAAGAGCTGCTTCCTTTGCTTGACATACTAGCTAACAAAGTCAAGGCCATTCGTCGTCTCAGAGAGCTTCTAACCACAAAGCTTCCCACAGGAACATTTCCAGTAAAGGTATGTCTTTAAATGTTAAAAGAGCTAATAATGATCTGATGTTCAGTTTTTATTGAGATTGTTTTGTAAAAAATGTAGGTAGCTATTCCAGTGGTACCGACGATAAAAGTGCTTGTGACATTCACAAAGTTTGAAGAAGTTGATGATCCTGCAGATGAGTTTAAGACACCTCCCTCAAGTCCTACTGGCTATGAGAGTCCAGCTGAGTTGTCCAACGCATCGTCGTCCTCGTGGTTTCGTCGAGGGAGATCAAACAAAGATGGTTCGAGCAGAAAGTCTAAAACTTTGGAAGACCCATTTGGTATCCCTGCAGGGTATACGTGGGTCAGTGTTGAATCAAAGAAAAAGAAATCAGAGACACAGAAAGAGAAAAAGGGTAAAAAGACAGAGCAAGTTAGCTAAAATCACTTCCAAAGTTTTAATTACTAACCTCCTTCTATTCATGAAAAGACATTCAAGAAAGGTTATGGTTTGATTGGATTGGAGCGACTCTCCTCACTTGCAACAAAACTCTGATGATGATGCGATCTGATGCAACTTTTGATTCTTTTGTCTTATTATTCTTTTGTAACGTAATTCATAAAATTTGGTGTTCTTTTCGATTGGTTTTGTACCTTTTTTTTTTTCTGTTAAAAGTTTGATATATGTTGGTGAGACCTGCAAATACGATCAAATGTTATACCGGATTTTCTATTGAAAAGCCACAATTATAACATCACGTGACCCAGAAAGTAAACCCGACCCGATTAACATTACCGACACCCCTCCTTAATTAAAATTATTACGTATTTACATACGATTGTGTACTATTTGAAATTATCAAGAAAATACGAATAATTAAAAGATTAGTAGATAATATTGGGCTTGGACCTGATTTGGGTCGAATCCCGTTTACCGGATCCAGATCCGGATTCTATTCGGAGAAACGGGTCTGCGATCTCGGATGCTTTTCAGTAATGTTTATAGCACTCCGATTCTAGTGTTTTCTCAATCATCGGAAGCTCGGTTTATCGGCACGGAGCAGATCTTGTTTCCGGCGGGAAGTTTTCTCGACACTGAAACTCCTGAGTTTTGTTCTGTGGCGTTCGGTTGCTTCTAAGCTGTATTCATTTGGTTTTCGATTGAAAGCCCAATAACCACAATCAATCATAAACCCGTGACCCAGACCCGAATAACCTTACCGACACCCTCTCCTCCTTAATTAAAACCCTCCGCTCTTCTACATAATTCTCTGTTGCTGATGAATCCAGAGTGAAAGAGGGTTTATCTCGTTTTTGTTATTCTCTGTCTCTAAGCTGCCAACAACATGAACAGGTTCTCCATTTCTTCATCCTCCTCCCTTTTGTTTTGTTTTGTGTCGGTGATCATGTTTCTGTTGTCTACACAAATTCAGCAATCTATATCAAAATTTGGGTGTCGGTGATCATGTTTCTTCACAAATTCATTATCAATCTCTATCAAAATTTGGGTTTAAGCTATGTATGCCATAGATTAATTTGGGTTTCTATGACAGAGTGTTTGCAAGGCAACTTAGGACTAATGTATGTGGAACAACAAAGATCTTCCTGAGGACTTGTTCAACTCACAAAGTCTCTACTTCTTCTTCCAATGTAAGATGATCCACTTTTTATGTCCTTGTGAATTCGCGTATCTGGATCGAGAAGGACACTTTGGATATTGACATCCCAAAGTCTTCTTTGGTAGCTGTGGTCATCTACTGTGTAGTTAGTTCATCATGTTTGGGACAATAACAACCTTGTTTGTTTGATCTTATATTTTAATGTTAAAAGCATCTCTTGAGTGTGGGATGTTGAAAGTATGATTTTGTACAATTGTTAAATGATTTATAGGAGGAGAGCAATGCGAAAAGGAATTCCACTGACGATGATTGTCCACAACATGACATTGCTATTGTCGGTGGTGGAATGGTTGGAATTGCTTTAGCTGCTTCTTTGGGTAAAACCTATTGTCTGTCTTGTTTTTTCTCTCGAATTGATTAGCCCGTAGTTAGTTAGTTGTTGATTTTGACGACATTCTTTCAGCTAGCAAGCCATTGACAAAGCACTTGAATGTCGCTATTATTGACAATAACCCTCATTTGGGGAGAAATAATATCTTAGAGAAAGGGCACCCACCTGATGCTAGAGTCAGTACCGTCACACCTGCAACAATATCCTTCCTCAAAGGTAACACTACGTTTCTGAACTTTCTCATTTCTTCTCACAGTTTCTGCTTATTTGATTTTTCTAGAATTGGCTAACAGAAGAGCTTACAAATTGTAGCATAAGGTTCATCTCAGTTTGAAATGCTGGTTTTGCCGCTTTGAACCCAAATTTTCCTTTAGTCTTTGCCCTTATAGAGTCCATGTATATCCTTTATAGTCATAACTTTGGCGTCATTTATTTGGTTTAATCATGCAGATATTGGTGCCTGGAAATACATTGAAGAGCAGCGACATGCCTATTTTGACAAGATGCAGGTAATGGTTATTAACTTCTTACATTACTTCCCAAGTTTTTATATCATGGCTCCTGAAATTTTCTGAACTGCGTCAAATGCTTTTTTTCTCTGCATGAACTCATATAGCTCACTATGGGTTGTGGCTATGATTTTGAGAACATATTTCATGATCATGGCCCAACATTTGTTTTGATTTTACTGCCATTTGGCGCTTATCTCTTTACATGTTAGTATAAAGTGTCCCATTCCTTTATTTGAAGTAGACCTTAAAACCCAAACTAGGTGTGATGTCTACTCTGTGTGTGCTCTGCATATGCTGATAATAATCTGCTAGACGTTAACAAAGTCATATGTCATTTTTCATTGTTTTAGGTCTGGGACTACACGGGCCTTGGATATACAAGATACAATGCTAAAGATGTCGATCAAGATATTTTGGGGTAAACAACGTTATATTGATATATACATCTGCATCCTTGATAATGTTAATAGCTATATTCTCAATTCTTGACATGATCCAGGTGTGTTGTGGAGAATAAAGTTCTTCAGAGTTCCCAGCTATCTTGTGTACTGGTATTTTACTTTCTTGGGTACATCCAAGTTTTATTCATCAGCTTGATGTATTCAGTTTTGTGACTTTGTCTAAGAAGGATACGTTATTTGGGCCCATGCGTGTAACTCGCATCTTGCATGTCTTTTCTGTTGTCATTACAGTAATTTTACTCGTTTCAAAACTTCCAGCTATAAGTATCTATAGCTAGAGCAGTCTTCACCCTGAACGCATGTTTATATGTCTCGATCTATAGATCGAATTCTCCTTCCGTTTTAGTAGATTTTACCTTCGCTTAGTTGATTTTGATGTGTTCTTTCAACCAAAATCTGGGCAAATCTTCAAGTTCTTATCCTTCATTTGGATTTGGATTGAATAATAAATTTCCGATTTGAAATCGGAGTTCTAAAGCTTCTACTTCCTGTTTCATATCATTACATCCCATCTGCTTTATCAAGAACTGAATTTCTACAGCTAGTCATCCTTAATCTTTATCTCTGAAGAAATCAATCTTTGCTCTTAGAGAATTGAGTGGAGTATTCTTAGGAAATAAAGGTTTAAGCTTTACATGTTTGTCTTCATGATTCGGTTCAATCTAAGAAGAGTTGAAATTTGCTCTCAGCAAATGTTTCAACAATGATTGATTTCGAATTATTTGAAGCTTCTTGGTGTTTTCATAACTGGCAGTAGGTGATGAAGATCTTGGAAAGTAGAGGTGACGAAGGAGTAAAGCGAGCAAATGGATTCAACATCGTTGTTGATCTTCTGAGCTTGGAAGCAGCCTACCATGGGATTGGGTGAATTTTCCAGTGAAGGAATGGCGTTACCACCGGTGTTGGTGACCTGTCCGGCGAAGAAGCATCTCAAGCTCCTTGTACAACACGTGATACTCACCTTGCTCAAATGTAGACACGTGGATGGACAGATGTGTATCTCTGTTTCATTTTATCCTTAATAATGGGCTTCGGATGGGTTAACTATGTATTGGGCTTAAGGTTGAAATCCATTTGTAAAAGTTTTAGCCTAAGGGCTTTATAATACAGAAGTTGACAAAAAAAAAAAATAACATCACGTGACCCAGAAAGTAAACCCGACCCGATTAACATTACCGACACCCCTCCTTAATTAAAATTATTACGTATTTACATACGATTGTGTACTATTTGAAATTATCAAGAAAATACGAATAATTAAAAGATTAGTAGATAATATTGGGCTTGGACCTGATTTGGGTCGAATCCCGTTTCCCGGATCCAGATCCGGATTCTATTCAGAGAAACGGGTCTGCGATCTCGGATGCTTTTCAGTATGTTTATAGCAGATTCTAGTGTTTTCTCAATCATCGGAAGCTCGGTTTTCTCGACACTGAAACTCCTGAGTTTTGTTCTGTGGCGTCGGTTGCTTTTAAGCTGTATTCATTTGGTTTTCGATTGAAAACCCAATAACCACAATCAATCATAACCCGTGACCCAGACCCGAATAACCTTACCGACACCCCCCCCTCCTTTTCCTTAATTAAAACTCTCCGCTCTTCTACATAATTTTCTGTTGCTGATGAATCCAGAGTGAAAGAGGGTTTATCTCGTTTTTGTTATTCGTTGTTGTTATTTCTGTCTCTAAGCTGCCATCAACATGAACAGGTTCTCCATTTCTTCATCCTCCTCCCTTTTGTTTTGTTTTGTTTTGTGTCGGTGATCATGTTTCTGTTGTCTACACAAATTCAGCAATCTGTATCAAAATTTGGGTTTCTTGTTCAGCTTACAAGGTCAGCTATGTATGCCATAGATTCATTTGGGTTTCTATGACAGATTGTTTGCAAGGAAACTTATTAGGACTAATGTATGTGGAACAACAAACATCTTCCTGAGGACTTGTTCAACTCACAAAGTCTCTACTTCTTGTTCCAATGTAAGATGATGATCCACTTTTATGTCCTTGTGAATTCGCGTATCTGGATCGAGAAGGACACTTTGGATATTGTTGTTGTGTATATTGACATCCCACAAGTCTTCTTTGGTAGTTGTGGTCATGTAGTGTGTAGTTAGTTCATCCTGTTTGGGACAGTAACAACCTTGTTTGTTTGATCTTATATTTTAATGTTAAAAGCATCTCTTGAGTGTGGGATGTTGAAAGTATGATTTTGTACAATTGTTAAATGATTTATAGGAGGAGAGCAATGCGAAAAGGAATTCCACTGACGATGATTGTCCACAACATGACATTGCTATTGTCGGTGGTGGAATGGTTGGAATTGCTTTAGCTGCTTCTTTGGGTAAAACCTATTGTCTGTCTTGTTTTTTCTCTCGAATTGATTAGCCGATAGTTACTTAGTTGTTGATTTTGACGACATTCTTTCAGCTAGCAAGCCATTGACAAAGCACTTGAATGTCGCTATTATTGACAATAACCCTCATTTTGGGAGAAAAAATATCTTAGAGAAAGGGCACCCACCTGATGCTAGAGTCAGTACCGTCACACCTGCAACAATATCCTTCCTCAAAGGTAACACTACGTTTCTGAATTTTCTCATTTCTTCCCACAGTTTCTGCTCATTTGATTTTTCTAGAATTGGCTAACAGAAGAGCTTACAAATTGTAGCATAAGGTTCATCTCAGTTTGAAATGCTGGTTTTGCCGCTTCGAACCCAAATTTTGATCTAGTTTTTGCCCTTATAGAGTCCATGTATTTCCTTTATAGTTATAAGTTATAACTTTGGCGTCATTTATTTGGTTTAATCATGCAGATATTGGTGCCTGGAAATACATTGAAGAGCAGCGACATGCCTATTTTGACAAGATGCAGGTAATGGTTATTAACTTCTTACATTACTTCCCAAGTTTTTATATCATGGCTGCTGAAATTTTTTGAACTGCGTCAAATGCTTTTTTCTCTGCATGAACTCATATAGCTCACTATGGGTTGTGGCTATGATTTTGAGAACATATTTCATTATCATGGCTCAACATTTGTTTAGATTTTACTGCCATTTGGCGCTTATCTCTTTACATGTTAGTATAAAGTGTCCCTTCCTTTATTTGAAGTAGACCTTAAAACCAAAACTAGGTGTGATGTCTACTCTGTGTGTGCTCTGCATATGCTGATAATAATCTGCTAGACGTTAACCAAGTCATATGTCATTTTTCATTGTTTTAGGTCTGGGACTACACGGGCCTTGGATATACAAGATACAATGCTAAAGATGTCGATCAAGATATTTTGGGGTAAACAACGTCATATTGATATATACATCTGCATCCTTGATAATGTTAATAGCTATATTCTCAATTCTTGACATGATCCAGGTGTGTTGTGGAGAATAAAGTTCTTCAGAGTTCCCAGCTATCTTGTGTACTGGTATTTTACTTTCTTGGGTACATCCAAGTTTTATTCATCAGCTTGATGTATTCAGTTGTGTGACTTTGTCTAAGAAGGATACGTTATTTGGGCCCATGCGTGTAACTCGCATCTTGCATGTCTTTTCTGTTGTCATTACAGTAATTTTGCTCGTTTCAAAACTTCCAGCTATAAGTAAGTATCTATAGCTAGAGCAGTCTTCACCCTGAACGCATGTTTAGAAAGAGAGTTTATGTTAATTGCTTATAAATTGTAAAACCAATTACTACCTTCTTCAACTTCTTAGTCATATTATCTTCATTTTAAAAAGGTCAGTCATATTTTTATTTTTCTTACACGAGAGACCTTGGTATTTGCAGGAATCAGATCTCCAGAAGACTATCTATCCAGCGAGGTTAAACTCAATGGATATGTTACCTAGTTCTTCGTTGACTGGTCTTGGTGAAGTACCATCCATAACAGATTTGTTTATGCGAGGACGCCTTGCGAAGCTGGAGCTAAGCGATGGAAATAACGTCTATGCAAAACTGGTGGTAGGTGCCGACGGGTCTAAGTCTCAAGTGAGGGAGTTGGCAGGAATCAAAACAACAGGATGGAACTACTCTCAGAACGCTATAATCTGTACAGTTGAGCACACTGTGGAAAACTTCACTGCTTGGCAACGGTTTTTACCCAATGGACCCATCGCACTTCTTCCCATTGGTGACAAGTTTAGCAACATAGTGTGGACTATGGATCCAACAGAGGCGTCAGATCGCAAATCCATGAGCGAGGATGACTTCATCAAAGCTGTAAACGACGCTCTGGATTATGGATACGGTCCACATCCAGAGACAACAAGTTCAGGGGGTAGTAGCCTCTCTTGGCTTACAGGAGATGTGAGCATATCCGCCAAGGAGAGGTTTGAAACTCCACCAAAGGTTGTGAAGCTTTCTTCAGAGAGAATGATGTTTCCTTTGTCTTTAAGGCATGCAAAGGACTATGTGTCAAACCGGGTGGCTCTCGTGGGTGACTCAGCTCATACTGTTCACCCGTTGGCCGGTCAAGGAGTTAATCTAGGATTTGCAGATGCGTGTGCTCTCTCCAGAGCTATAGCAGAAGGCATTGCTCTTGGTGCCGATATAGGCGAGGTACATATGCTTGCTTGGATACTAAGTCTTAAACAACATGTTTTGATGATCTTCTTACCTCAGTTATTGATTACTTGAACCTTTTGTCTTTTGTAGGCTAATCTGCTCAAACGATATGAAGCGGAGAGAAAGCCTGCAAATATAGCAATGATGGCGGTCTTAGACGGAATCCAAAAGATGTACGCAGTGAATTTCGGACCCTTGAATGCATTGAGAGCGGCTGCATTTCACGGGGCTCACTACATCTCCCCTCTGAAAAAGCGTATCATATCATATGCTTCAGGAGAGCAGTCGTTACCACTCTTTGCTTGATAAAGCCAGTCTCTGATCACAAAGATTGGTCGCCTCATACTCTGAATCTTCTCTTGGTTTACCTTTACATAATGGTTATTGAATTTTATATTTCAGAATAAAAATCTTGCATTATGTGATGATATATTAAATAATGTTACAATAAGAATATTTTGCATGGTATTAGATGTATATAAGATGAATGCCACCAGTGGCAAGGAAAAGACACTGCTTCATTTCAACTGTTTTATTATCACAGCAAGTATAAGTGTTAATGGTGAACAGACAATCTTAATCAGCTGCTGTCTATATGTTTTATCGGTACTATAAATTGAAACTTATATATGCACAATTGTACAAAGCTCAACACAACATTTACAAAAAGGTATCCCGAACTATTCTCGCCATGACTCTTGACCCAAGCCTACTCATAATCTCCGGCAATACTGTCGCAGAGATTCCAGGCAACACAGGAAGCAGTTCCCGAACCACTTGAGATACATCTACGACCTGTTTTATGATGTTGAACACACACATGAGTTCAAAAACTCTGGTACTACGGAGATCGATTCTCAATTATATGCAAGGTTCAGAGAGATTCATGAATCTAACCTGATCAGGGTTATTCGACATGGAGCTTCTTGCTGTAAGGAACTCGATTACTTTCTGCACATTGTTCAAGATGACTTTGTCTTCTTCTGTTACAGATGGAAGAAGCGCTGCAGGCCTGAAGGGTCCTAGTGTTGGTACCATACCGAAGACTGGTGGTGCGTTTCTGAATCCAAATACCGCCATTGCTTGCACCAGCTGTTCTCTCGTGATTGCATCGATGCCTTTGACAATCTGTTTTCAGTAACCACAACATTTGTCAAAACTCAGTATGCCATGAACAAACACCCGGTTAAGAAATTAAGTAACTCTACGCTTATCTACATAATAATCATCCAATTCTGATTCATGTTGCATTGTTTAGGTTGTTAGATTTGTGATTAGTAAATACCTCATCCAGTAGAAACTCGCGGAAGAAGTTTCCTTTCTCGGAAAGCAGAAAAGACAAAGCTACTCTCGTTTGAGCTGGCTGGTTCGGTTGCGATGCACTGGTTGGAAACGAAGGAACCAGACTAGTTGTCTGGTTTTGCAGAAGAGCCAGCTCAGCCATGCCTCCATTCATATCTTCCCCTCCTCCACTTTTGGCTGCTGTAATGAAAGTCTCAAAGGCTTGCATCACATCGATGAATCTCTCAGCATCAAACACGCCGGTCTTCCCATATATTGTGTAGCGTAAAGCCTCCCTCAGGCGAGGTGATTCATCAGTCAGGAGCCTCTAAATATTGAGGCAATCATATGAAGACCATCAGTATTCTGTAAGGTCTAATGAAAAGAAGGTGAATGCTAACAGTTATACCTGAGCGATATAAGGATAAGCCTCGTCCACAATAGCAAATTCAGGATTCCCCACTAGAGCTATCCCTTCGAGCACACCAATTGCTCTGATTATAAGGGCGAAATAAGGTGGAATTCTGAAAGGATAGTCAAAAGTTATCTGCGCCAAATCTGCTGCCAACTCCTGAAAGTTGATGTTTTTGGCTCCACCACCTTCAAGAGCCTGATCAAAAACCTTGGCCAGGACAGGTAATATAGGTGCCAGATTGACCCCATCAGGGATGAAACCAAGTTTGACAAAATCTTTTACTATGGCATCATAATCCCTGTGAATTAGGTGAGCGATGGCTTCAATCATTCCGTACTTCTGATCATCAGTTAGTTTCGTGACAAGACCTGTCAATGAATGGACCAACGTAAAATGTCAACAAAAGGGTTTCTCATACCACATTGACTATAACTGTGGAACCAAATGCATTGGATTCATGATAATACCAATTGGAACTAGAACCATTACCAAAATCAAGGATGGCAAGCTTCCCGTCTGGGGTACGAATCATATTTCCAGGATGAGGATCAGCATGGAAAAACCCAGTATCAAGCAACTGAAGCACACAAAACAATATCACGGTTAAAGGGAAGAAATAAATGCACGACATTAGTTATGCGTAAGCTACTAAGTCTGTGTAACCACCTAAGCACACATTTATTATACCGTGCAACAAGTACGCAGGAAGTGTTACCTGCTTTAGATAACAAATAACACCAACATTCACAAGCTCTCCAACGTCACTCTCAATACTTTGTGATAGTTTCTCCCCATCAATCCATTGTGTTGTAAGAACCTTCCTTGATGTGTAATTTTGGTAGGTTTTTGGTACAACAACCTGAACCCATCAATAATTGCACGATTAGAAACCATTCCACAAATGTTAACCACATAAGTACTTGTCAAATAAAAACTTATGAAGCGTACTTGTGGGAGATCTTTCTTCATCATCTCTGCAAAATATGTACCATTTTCTCCCTCGTTAACATAATCCAGCTCCTCAAAAAACCGAGCAGCCCATTCATCAACCAGTCCAACAACATCTACTGACACCTGCATGAAAAGAACGAAAGTCAGCAAGATAAATGGTGAAAGAGGAACAATAAGCTGAGCCATCAGACGAAAACTTGCCTGAGGGAACTTCCGTAGAAATAGACCCAAATTCCGTATAACAAACAAGTCAACAGTCACAGTCTCAAGAACAAAAGGTCTTTGTACTTTCACTGCTACCAGATCCCCATTTTCCTTTAGTCTTCCCTTGTACACTTGTCCCAGAGATGCTAAAAACAAAATAACGGTAAATCATCTGGCACTAAGTCAAGTAAAATGACAAGTAGGGCATAGGAATAGCATGTTAAAAACTTACCCGCAGCGATTGGGGAAGGAGAGAGCTCTGAGTAAACTTCATGCCACGGCTTCCCAAGCTCCTCCTCGATGAGAGCCATTGCTAAATCATCAGGAAATGAAGGAACCTTCACATAAACAAAAAAAAAAATGAAACAGAAAAACCTCACATTTAGCCATGTTTAGACAGAAAACTCTAATGGGAGATATAAAGACTATATGACAAGGAAAGAAGGGAACAACAATAAACCTTGTCACAGAGCTTCTGTAGTTCTGTCATTGCTGCAGGGGACAGTATATCTGGTCGAATACTCAAAGCTTGCCCAAGTTTAATGTAAGCTGGACCCAAAGAAGTAACAATTTCCCTCAATTCAATTGCTCTAGCAACTTCATTCTGAAAATGATGACCAACGAAAAATGAGACTCAAACTGCATACAAAATACTTGCAAGCAGAACAACACTGAAACGTGAACATAATTTAAGTACTGCAGCTGTGTACTAGATGGTTTCCGAAGACTTAAGGCACTATACATCATTAGAATGCATAAGGAACGAAACAAAGTTATTCAAGCCACAAGGCCTACAATCATCTTATCTGTTTAGTGTTCATTCACTGAGCCCGACCTAATGGAGTAGATAGATGACTAGAATGTAAAAGCCACAAGGCCCACAACTACACTCTCTGATCTAGCTTGTTAAAAGCTTACCTCTTTGACTTTCTTGTTAATTACATCCCCAGCAAGACGGGAGAGAAACCCGCCAGCGACAGATAGTAACTGGACAACTCGGCTAGCAACAGCACGAGGCCGTTTACCCCAATAAGCAGAAATGGTAGCCGGATCATATACCAAAGGTAAGAACTCACTGCTCTCACCAGTCTACAAAAAAGAAGAAGAAATGTTGCTGCTAAGTCAAAAAAGACTAAAACTTTGAGCTGAAAGACTGTTGATTGTTACCTCTACAAGCCTTAGCTGAATACTATCATCTGCGAAAGTCGAATCCTTCAAGTTCTGGCCACGAAGGCCTCTCATCAGTACAGATAACTGTTCGTCTTCTTCCATTTGAGCTCTCACTCTCTTAATCTCTTTCGACACATCGTTGATTCTCTGTTTGATGATTTCCCCCAAAATTCAAATTTGGGTGTTAGAATTTCCACAATCCCTAATCTAAAATTGCATAAAATCGGGAGGAGAAGCAGAAATCTTAACCGTGGATACATTGTTGTTGACTGGTTTTGACGTAGACGAAGAAGAAGATCCGTTTACAGTGGTGGGTTTGGGATCAGTAGCGACAGCTAGTATCCGTCGAGAGCGGTTGCGGCGAGGGATGCTGGAGACGAAGGAGCGGCGGGAGGAGAAGGAGAATCGAGTTGGTTGGGGTCCAGAGTAGACGAGTCTTGGCACTGCTGCTTCCATGGAAAGAGAGATTTTGAGATTGATTTGTGGTGTTGATGATGAAGAAGCAGTGGCTGCCTCTTCTTCTTAGAGAGTGTTTTGTATTTCACGGGAAGTTTAACGGCAATGGAGGGACCACGTGGCACAACCAAGCGCATATGAAATTACTCGGTTGCTATAATTTTTTATTATTTCTTTCCATTTTCATTTATTTATTGGGAGGTTGTTTATATTATAAAGAAGGTGCCACGATGGGATCGGGACATCATAAGTTTCAAAAAAAAAAGAAATGGGGCGAGAGAGGCTCGAACTCTCGACCTCAGGATTACTCAGGTAGCTATGAGACCTACGCGCTAGCCAACTGCGCCACCGCCCCTTTTATTGTACTCTTTCCTGATCCTTAGCTAAAGATTTTCTTGGTGAACGATGGCATTAACTTGAAAGGATTAATTGTTTAGGACATCAATACAATTTCATATTGGAATGTCAAATAAATATCATTTATGATACATGCATGCAGTGCTGACTCTTGACTAGAGATATTAAAATGAGTAAATCCGACTCATTTAAAACCTATTCTATTTATACCACATGCCTATGTAAAAACCATATAAATAAGGTCCAGTAAGAATGTTTATTTAGACTCGTAAATTTTATACTGATCCATTAAAATTAAATTAGTCTCATTTAAGTTTTTTAAAAAACTTTTTATACTTTCTTTTTATTCTATAATAATCGATTTTCGAACACAAAATTTTATTTTTCAAGAAGTCTTATTTTTATATAAACATTACATAACTTAATTTTTTTAAAAATTATCAACAAAAATTAATTGAAAAGTTGTGATGTCTTCAATTCTTATGTTTAATTACAATCTTTACATCTATTACACTCAACGTTTATATAGTTTAATAGTTGCATAATCAGACAAAGTGAGAATATCAGACTTAGTAACTCAAACAATTTCAATAACAACAAAAACAAAAGCAACAAATTTGTTATCATTATGTTTTCCAAAAATAACCAAAGAAAGTCTAAAACATATTTCATGAGAATTTTCTGATCTTGAAGATCCAACTTCTGAAATACTTGCCGTATTCCTAGTATCTCCATTCTAGTATTCTTAGTATCTTTACTGCACATATCATCAATATATTCTACAGTAACTACAATTCAACGTATAGATTAGTTTTTTAAAAGAAAACTTGATAATATAATAGTTTTTGTGAATTATGAAATTTAACCTTTCATATTCTACAAATCTACGCAACCAATTACAAATACAAAGCAAAGTTTGAACGTCTTTGGGAAGCATGCACTTTCTGTATGAAGTCAACATCCAAACTCAAATGCTAAAAGCTGATTCTTATGCAACTATAATGATCGGAGTGCTAAATTTACCACGTGCCATAGTTGGTAAATCACCAAATCTAAGTTAGTTCTCCTTCCACTAGCTTAAAACATTTAAATCAGGGAAATACTTTTTATTTAGCCTTATCTCATTCAAATACACATATAAATGTGTTTTTGTGATTCACATATTATTTCTAAGGCTTCTTTCCAATTCAAAAATATTTTAATATATTATAAAGCAAGTTAGAAGAAGCAAACAAAGACTTACATTGTCTAAATCATCTTGAAGAAGAGATTCATTAACTATGTCATGTGGAGTTGGTACAGATGAAACACTTAAAGAACAGCCCTGAGTCCAAATTTATAATGTCTTATATTTCTCGGTTATTGTTGAAAGGTTATGAAGAACATGATAGAATTCTTCTTTTTCTTCTTTTAAAAGTGAATTTTTTCTACCATTAGACCAACCTTGGTTTTTGGGTAGTACCCAAAGTCCATTTGCACTAAACTCAGTTCTTTTTTCAATTTTTAAGTAAGAGTTTAGGATCCTTTTCTAAAAATTTAAAGCCTTATTTTTATAAATTATATATGCACATGGCCCAATATATGATTGAGACGGCCTGCATTAGACATGCTCTCATGTCATGGAAGATTATAAGAAAGCATTTGGTAACAAAGAATTAAAGTTTAGGTCTTGGTTTATTAAATTTTTGAATTAGTTTTAGCAAATATACAATAAAGTCGAGAAAAACAAATTGTGTTTGTTCTTGTCTTGTATATTTAATAGTTTTTCCCAATTGTAAAACTTCATTGGCTCGAAGAAAAGCCACATCAGAGAACCTTACAACAACCACCTCTACGTTTTATGGCGTTCAGTGAAATTTCTCACATCTTTTGGTTGGTAGGTATCATCAATTGGCATAGACTAGTAAGTTGGTATATACATTAAAAGAAAAATCATTTATATTCCCGTTATTAAGTATACAGTCATCACAAGGTACGACCACTGTTAACAAAAATAAATATAAAAAATAAAACAAATATAAAAAGATTTTGTTAACAATCATCAAAACCTTGTACTGCAATCCTTCCTTCCTTCGTGTATGGATCTTAAGTAGTGTTCTTATTCTTATTATACACACACCATCTTAGAGAGGTACGGTCTCTCCTTCTTCTTTGTACTGATTTCGTTTCCGAATAATAAGATCTCACCACCCCCTTTCAATCAAGCCTTTTTACTGATTCAAGATTTGCTTTTTTTTTTTTTTTTTTTAAATAGTTTGATTTCCATTTCCCGTGCATCTGATTAGTGGGTTTTGCTTTTTCTTTTGTAAAGTTTAGATATTTGACTCTGCACAATCATGGCGAGGATGATGCTTTTTGATGGAGAGCTTAACAACGCTGCAGCAGCGGAGGAAGCCACAGAGACTCACTATGATTTTGATTTGTTTGTCATCAGTGCCGGGAGTGGCGGTGTTCGTGCTGCTAGGTTCTCGGCTAATAATGGTGCCAAGGTAACAGTGTTTTGATTACATTCTTTATGTTATTGTGTGTGTTTAGTTATTGATATGGTATTATATTAGTTGGTATATGTGAGCTTCCCTTTCACCCTATTAGCTCCGAGGAGATTGGAGGTGTTGCTGGCACATAAGTTCTCTACTATATCCCAATATGCTTTGCTTCCTTGTTAATAATTTGCATAAAGACGACATTTTTGAGTCTTTTTCCACTTTGGTTGTGGCTTTTCAGGTGTGTTATTCGTGGTTGTATTCCCAAAAAATTCTAGTCTACGGTGCTACTTACGGTAGTGAACTTGAGGTGAGTAAAAAACCAACTTTTCTTCCTTCTTTTTATCCATCTCATTTGTTTGCCTTACTTCTAGCTGTCAGTGAAACGTTCTTAACTAGTTATGTTGTGGTTTATCTTCTGGCAGGGCGCTAGAAACTAAGGGTGGGAAATAAATGAGAAAGTCGACTTCACTTGGAAGAAGCTTCTACAAAAGAAGGTATGCCCCCTAACTGCTACAATGCCTTTGTATATTCTATCTGTTTTCTTAAATGAGTTAAAATATTGTACACGGGTTTGTGTCCATAATACACTTGCACGAGTGTATCTTTAGTGACTTTCAGGGTTAACATTTTGGATGTTAAAAGCAGTATTGACTGTGTTTAGTTTTTCCTGTGTGCAGACTGATGAAATATTAAGACTGAACAATATTTACAAGCGGTTGTTGGCGAATGCTGCTGTGAAGTTGTATGAAGGTGAAGGAAGAAAAGTTGGTCCCAACTAAGTGGAGGTGAGACAAATCGATGGCACCAAAATAAGTTATACCGCCAAGCACATTTTGATTGCTATTGGTAGTCGAGCACATAGGCCGAACATCCCTCGACATGTAAGTGTCTATGTGTTCATCTTTACTTTTCTACAATAGCAATGAGTGTGAATACACTTGGTATTATGATATCCTTTTCTTCAAAGTGAGTTTGGAAGTAGAACCATCTGCGTTTTTGCAATGTGATCTTCTGCGAGAAATACTATAAACTGCCATGTATAGAGAGTCCACTGAGTTTTTGTACATAAAATTGTCTTTTACAGGAGCTGGCTATTACATCTGACGAAGCTTTAAGTTTGGAGGAATTTCCTAAGCGTGCTATAGTGCTTGGAGGAGGGTAATGTTTTCCTCTTGATGTAGCATATCAGTTGTATCAATGTTTCAATCCCCATTTGTATTTACATTCTAATCAGGTACATTGTTGTGGAGTTTGCATCAATATGGCGTGGAATGGGTGCTACAGTAGAATTATTCTTCAGGAAAGAACTTCCACTAAGGTGTGCCCACAAGCTTGTGTTCTCTCTTTTTTTTTTGGGGGGGGGGGGGTCTAATGCAGCCAATTTTGTTAATTATTAAAATATTACTTATTTAGAGGCTTTGATGATGAAATGAGAGCACGTGTGGCTAGAAATCTTGAAGGACGGGGTATCAATCTGCATCCACAGACAAGTTTGGCTGAGGTATCTAATTTCCATGTCTCATTTCTGTTTACATTTGATTCTTGTCACTCGTTTCATCAATTCATCCTTCGCTGAACATATTTGTATCTTCCAATTTAGTTGATAAAAACAGACGATGGGATAACAGTAAAATCCTCTCATGGGGAAGAATTCGTGGCAGATGTTGTACTATTTGCTACTGGTAACTTTTCTAACCCTTTCGTTCTATTGTTTACAAAATAGTATATGTTTGTGGGTTTGTTGCTTCCTCTCTTGAACTTTACCTATAAGGAATATACTTGTTATTTCATATTTTCATGGAGTTGTCTGGAGATCTTTTGTTTATATCTATTATAGTAAGGATTCCTAATACCAAGAGATTGAATTTAGAATATGTTGGTGTTGAACTTGATCAGGATGGAGCTGTAAAGGTCGTCACAACTTTCCCATTATTGCAGATTTTGTAAGTTATAACTTTATGGGAAGAACTTCTACACTTGCAGCTGCTTGCTAATTCAGTACATTATCCGCAGGTTGATGAGTACTCACGCACTAATATACTTACCATATGGGCTATGAGAGATGCTACAAACCGGATTAACCTTACACATGTTGCTTTAATGGAGGCCACCTGCTTTGCGGCTAGTGCCTCTATTCTTGTTCATATAAATCATTCAACTTTTGTGTTTATGAATGTCCAATTATGTAACCCATTTGTTAATTGGGATTGTTTTGATGTTTGCAGAACACTGTCTTCGGTAGGAAGCTTACTAAAGCAGACTACTCCAATGTAGCTTATGCCATATTTTGGTAAGCCTTCTTTCTTACAGGATATACCAAACCAGTTTGAAGTTTTCTAAGAGGTTTCCCTTCTCGGTTTGGCAGCATACCACCACTAGCTGTGGTGGGTCTCAGCGAAGAAGAGGCAGTAGAAAAAGCGATCGGGAATATTTTGGTTTTCACCTCAGGCTTCAACCCTATGAAGAATATTGGAGGTTAGAGATAATGATGTATAAGTTATCTAGATAATGATGTAAGTAGAGTTAGGAGTTATCCTAACCTAAGTCGGTTAAGGAAGAGTTGTATATATATCATTGTACGTTAATGAATAAAGGCAAGCAGTTCTATTGATTTACATGGTATCAGAGCATAGATCAACTTAAAAAAAAAAAAAAAAAAAAAAATTTTGATTACTTCCTCATGAGTGATAGCGAAGAATCGAAGCAGGCGATGAAGCAGAGTACAGCGATGGTGACGTCACCTTACTCTCTGTTTTCATCGGATAATCCTGGTGCGTTGATAACATCCGTTCAGCTGAAGGGAGACAATTACAACGAGTGGGCAATGGAGATGAAGAATGCTCTAAGAGCAAAGAAGAAGATTGGTTTCATTGATGGAACCTTGCCTAAACCTACTGAGAATAGTTCTGATTTGGAATCATGGTTAAGTGTAAACTCGATGATAGTTGGATGGATAAGATCCTCCATTGAACCAAGAGTAAGATCAACCGTAACTTTCATTACTGAGGCGTGCAAGCTTTGGGAGAATCTGAAGAAGCGGTTTGAAGTGGGAAACAAGGTCCGAGTTCATCAGTTGATGGAGCAGTTAGCTTCATGTCGACAGAACGGACAGGCTGTGATAGATTACTATGGTCGTTTGGCCATGATGTGGGAGGAATTGCAAACTTATAAGCCACCTCCTGCTTGCTCTTGTTCCGCGGCTGCAGTATATGAAAAGGAGCGAGAGAATGAGAGAGTTCATCAGTTTATCATGGGGTTGGATGAAGCTAAGTTCGGTAATGTAGTAACAGCTATTATTGAAGCTGATGAGTTGCCAGACTTAGGCAAAGTGTATGCGAAGGTTATCAGGGAAGAAGCTAGGATAAACTCAGCCAAGTCACGTGAGATTGTGCAGCAAGAAGCTGTTGGTTTTGTATCTAGGAAAGAAGTACAAGGAGAGGCACGTGAGAATCGCGAGTCTAATCAGTTGGGTTTGGCAGGAAGAACTGACAATCCTAGTTATGGATACAGAGGAAGGGACCGGATATGTTCGTACTGTGGCAAACCTGGACACGACAAGAACAATTGCTGGCAAATAATTGGTTATCCAGAATGGATGAATGAGAAACGTGGAAGAGGAAACTCAGGAAGAGGTCGTGGCGGTAACACAGGGTCTGGAAGAGGTGGTGGTCGTAGTACTGCACATGCAGCTCATGCAACGAGCTCACATGGCGCTGGTCCTTCTGATCTCACACCGGAACAATGGAAAGCGATTACTCAAATTATAAGTGAGGGTAAATCGAATACTGCATCCGAGAAGTTATCTGGTAAGAATCTTGGAGATGTGATAATTGATTCAGGGGCTTCGCATCACATGACAGGAAACGTGAATGTTCTTGTTAATGTGAGAAAGACACCACCATGTATTGTTGGATTTGCAGATGGAGGGACATCAACTTCCGTACAAATGGGTGATATGATTTTAAACGATCGTATTTCACTCAAGGATGTTCTTTACGTGCCAAAGCTAGACTGTACTTTGATTTCAGTGTCCAAACTGTTAAAGCATTCAAATTGTTTTGCTTTGTTTACGGATACTATATGTGTTTTGCAGGACCGTTCTTCGAAGACTCTGATTGGAGCCGGTGAAGAACGTGATGGGGTATACTACTTCAGGGATGTGAGAGTTGCACAGGCTAGACGAGTTGTTGTTGGTGAAGATCAGCTCTTGTGGCATAGGCGACTTGGACATCCAGCTTTCTCGATTTCATCTTCTTTATCTACTTTATCTACTGTTTTGAATAAGGCTTGTTCTAGTCCTTGTGACGTGTGTTTTAGAGCAAAGCAAACCAGAGATGTTTTCAGTGATAGCATTAATAAAACTAGCAAGTGTTTTGAGCTTATTCATGTGGATGTATGGGGACCTTACCGTGTGCCTTCATCTTGTGGGGCAGTATATTTTCTCACAATTGTCGATGATTTTTCAAGGGCCGTGTGGACATATTTGCTACTGGCGAAATCAGAAGTAAAGAAAGTAATTCAAAGGTTTTGTGCTTATACTACCAAGCAATTCAATAAAGAAGTTCAAATAGTTAGAAGTGACAATGGTATGGAGTTCATGTGCTTGGGGGAGTATTTTCAGGACAAAGGGATTATTCATCAGACGAGTTGTGCATATACACCACAACAAAATGGGCGTGTAGAGAGGAAGCATAGGCACATTTTGAACGTGGCAAGATCATTGTTGTTTCAATCAAAGTTGCCAGTGAAATTCTGGGGTGAGGCGATATCAACAGCAACACACCTTATAAACATGACTCCATCGGCTGTGTTGAAGGGAAAATCACCATACGAGGTGCTGTTTGGCAAAAAACCACCGTATGAATCTCTGCGTGTCTTCGGCTCCTTATGTTATGTTCACAAAAGAGACAGGAGCAAGGACAAATTCGGAGAAAGGAGTAGAAAATGTGTCTTTGTAGGCTATCCTTTCGGTAAGAAAGCTTGGAGAGTATATGATGTTGAGAAAAACGAGTTCGTGGTATCACGAGATGTGAGTTTTATGGAGGATGTATTTCCTTTCAGTCAAGTAAGCGAGGAGAATATGCCTTATCAATCAGAGGTACGAGGTGAACCTGATGATGACTGGGTGTTTGATGAACCTGCTGTAGACAGGGGGAGTGAATCTCAGGTGATAAGTGTGTCTACTACCGAAGAAGATAATAGAGAAGTTCCATCTATTGGTAATGACGAAACTGTAAGTGGTCCAGTAGAGAAGAATGATCAGAAAGAGACAATGGCAGTGGTGACAGAAAAACAGAGTATTGAGCAGAGTGCCATGGAAGAAGTTGCTGAAACAACTGGAACTATGGTTGATATTCAGCCTGAATCAGTACTTGGTAGAGGACATAGAGAGAAGATTCCTTCAGTCAGGCTGCGAGATTATGTTAACTACAATGCTCGCTGTATTAAAGAAGAACCCCATCACGATCACCCGGCTGCAGCACACAAATCAGAGTCCTCGTCGGTCCAAGGTACAACACCATATCCTCTTGTCAATTATATTTCTGATGAACGTTTCTCACCTGCACATAAAGTTTTTCTGGCTGCAATAACAAGTGGAGTAGAACCTAAGAGTTACAAAGAGGCGGTTCAACAAGAAATATGGCGAAACTCAATGAAGGATGAGATTGTCGCTTTCGAGGTGAATAAGACATTCAGTGTGGTGGATCTACCTCCAGGAAAGAAAGCAATAGGAAATATGTGGGTATACAAGATCAAATATAATGCAGATGGTACAATGGAAAGAGCTAAATCAAGGCTGGTGGCCTTGGGAAATAGACAAGTGAAGGGAAGAGATTTTAAAGAGACTTTTGCACCAGTTGCTAAAATGACTACAGTGAGAAGTCTCTTGCGAGTTGTAGCTGGAAAGGGATGGATTGTGCATCAGATGGATGTTCACAATGCATTTTTGCATGGAGATCTCACTGAAGAAGTATATATGAAGCTTCCTCAAGGTTTTCAGGCATCTGATAGTAACAAGGTTTGCAGGTTGCACAAGGCGATTTATGGGTTACGACAAGCCCCTAGATGCTGGTTTTCTAAGCTCACAGATGCATTAAAACAGTTTGGTTTTAAGCACTCTTATGCAGATTATTCTTTGTTCGTATACAAGAAAGGAGGGATGGAGCTTAAAGTACTTATATATGTTGATGACTTGTTGGTGTGTGGAAACAACATGGATTTTTTGTCAAAATTCAAGGAGCACTTAAGTAGATGCTTTCATATGAAAGATCTAGGGAAGCTCAAATACTTCCTTGGGATAGAAGTGGGGCGTGGTGAAGAAGGCTTTATGCTCACGCAACGGAAGTATGCTTTGGATTTAATTGCGGACACGGGTTTATTAGGCTCAAAACCGGTTGCCACGCCAATGGAGCAACATCACAAGTTGGCGTTGGATACAAGTCCATTCTTGAAGGATGCTGAGAAGTATAGAAGACTGGTTGGTCGTCTAGTTTATTTGTCTATCACCAGGCCGGATATTTCGTATTCAGTACACATATTGTCTCAGTTCTTGAAAGCTCCACGAGAAGTGCAATGGGACGCAGCAATACGAGTGGTGCGTTATCTCAAAGGCACGGCTGGACAGGGTATCATGTTGAGCTCGAAGAGTGATTTAAGTCTGTCAGTCTATTGCGACGCGGATTGGTCAGCCTGTCCAACTACTAGGAGGTCTTTAAGTGCGTATGTGACACTTGTAGGTGATTCTCCGGTGTCTTGGAAGACTAAGAAGCAGGGAGTCGTCTCACATTCATCAGCAGAGGCTGAGTACAGATCCATGGCGCAGGCAACTAGAGAGACCAAGTGGCTTCGGAGGTTGTTATTTGATTTGGGAGCTCCGCAAATGAGACCTTTGAAACTGTTTTGCGACAGTAAGTCAGCAATATATATCGCGGCTAATCCAGTATTTCATGAACGAACAAAACACATAGAGTCGGATTGTCATCAAGTAAGAGATGCTATTCAAGATGGTCTGCTGGAAACAATTCATGTGCGTACAACTGAGCAATTGGCGGATGTGTTGACAAAAGCACTTGGAAGAGTACAATTTGAAACTTTGTTGTTCAAGTTGGGAGTTAGAAATTTCCATGTTCCCAACTTGAGGGGGAGTATTGGAGGTTAGAGATAATGATGTATAAGTTATCTAGATAATGATGTAAGTAGAGTTAGGAGTTATCCTAACCTAAGTCGGTTAAGGAAGAGTTGTATATATATCATTGTACGTTAATGAATAAAGGCAAGCAGTTCTATTGATTTACAAAGAACACCATTTATGGGTATACTAGCATTCATATTCTAATTAATTTAAAATCTTTATAACGACACACAATTCTTGATGTTTTTTTTGTATGAAACTTCTTGGTTCTTCAACATGCCTTTTGCACCTGATCACTGTTTGAGGAATGTAACATTTATGTGATCTAATCACATCTTTCTTCTGGTGATAGACGGCAGGAAAAGACATTAATGAAGCTTATAGTTGACGAGAAGATGGATAAGGTTATTGGAGCATCCATGTGCGGCCTAGATGCAGTTGAGATCATGCATGCAAGTTTTCTTAAATGATATCATCTACTACTATTTATTTACTTCTCAGCTTGTTGCTATAATCCAGTGAGTAGTGGCATGGGTGTACTGCCGCCTAATAACGCGAAGGACATAAATCATGTAGAGATATTTGAATGATTTGTACTAGTGAGACAACAGCATGTCTAAGCTTATCACCTACATTTAGGGCTAGAAGAGAACTTGATTTGAGTTTGAGAAGTATTGACCCTTTGAGTTTATAAATCAGAACTCAATCTTGTAAATCGGTGGTGTCTCATGCTTTTTAGTATGCATCTTTTATTGCTAAATGCAGGGGATTGCAATTGCGCTAAAGTGTGGAGCAACCAAAGCACAATTTGACAGCACGTTTTGTGAATTGAAGCAGAACACTTTCGTTTTCACTTTTAACAGTTTGAAGTTTAAATAAGAATTAGATTTGACATTATGAACAATAACACAGGTTGGGGTACATCCATCTTTTGCAGAGGAATTCGTGACAATGCACACGGTGACCAGTCGCATTGCCTACAAAGCCAAACCTAAGATGAGTCTATGAGCTGTGCCAAAAATTTAAAAGAGAATTTGCATAAAACACTTTATTAGAGGGTCAGACAAAACATGATTTTCCTCATACTCATGTTCCAATAAATGTTTTGTATAAGTTTTTGTTTGTTTGTTGATCACTACTAAAATTCAGAAACACACAATTTCTTTTTCTTTTGTTGCCAGTGAAACTTTATCACCAAATATGTGCATTATCGTGAATAAAATTCTCTCCCTTTTGGTCATATAGTGTACTTCAATTTGTTTGGTAAGTTTGTTTCAGTGGTGTATTTAATAGGGTTAGGTTATTAGATTAAGAAATATAAGACCAAGTTCAATCTACGTATAACTTAGATCATGCGGTTTGGATTTTAGAATGTGTGTAAGCTATTTGGATCGTAAATAACTTTCGAAGTAGACCTTTCTATTTTAACAAAAATTGAAGTAAATCTAATTCTAAATTTATTTGGATTATTTAGATTAAATTAGAATTAGTTATTGATTTTATTTCTAAAATGATAATATCATCCAAAATAAAATTTCAAAATCACTAGAAATTTCAGACATGAATTTAATTGAACATGTAATTTGACGAGTGCATTACATAAAAGAACACATTTTGATTTTTGTTTATACAATAATACACATTCGACATATGAGACATTTTTTCTGTGTGAATATAAAATTTGAGACCAAAATACTTTTACTATTTCATTCACTTCCATTGAGACATGAGACATTTTTTTCGTTATTTTAGTTTTTACTACGGTATTACAAAATCTTCTCCACTATTTTGTAGATGTCGAGATATGTGAGGGACATGATAACTATGTGCGTATTATTTAGGTATTATGGACCTAATATGTGTGGATATGGTTGTTTGGGACTTGTGAGGAGTGAATGGTGATGTTGTGGACAATGGACATGTAGATGTGGTTATCAACAAAAGCAAGATGTGGATGTGGCTGCTAATAGTTTAAGAAATATGGATGTAAAGGCTGCTGTTATGGGCGATGTGGACATGGGAGTTGGGGTTGAAGTCTAGAGAGAGGTATTACCCAGAGTCTGCAAGTATGTAAAACCATTTTCCACTTTCATGTTTGAGTATTCTAGTCATAAATTTACCATATAATGATCATATAGATCTATTTTGTGTCCACGTTCGGTGTGAATATCCTCCCATTAAAACTTGAATAAAATAATTTTAAAAACTTCATAACATTTAACATTGTAAGTTGTATAATTCACAATCATTTCAAATGGACCTAGAGCCAAGCATCATAAGCATTAGTTATCACATCTAACTTATTCATTTATAAATTTTTCTTGATTCATTTTACAAACTTAAAATGCATTTCACGGTCAATGTCGATAGCATGATTCCTCTTGCTCTAATGAGATTCTTCTATTAACAATTCATTTAGATAGACAAATTAGCAAAATATGTATATTAGAGAGTGAACAAAATTAATTTAAATTAGTTATTTTTGAAAAAAAAAACTATTTGGTATACATATATACAAAAGATGTTTTCCCTAAACTATTCTCTCATACCTCTTTCTCAAAGCATTGCCGCTAAAGCTCTTTTACTCAGATGTCATTGCTTCTCGTCGTTGTAGCTCCTCCCAGTCTCCTTATCCACTGACTGCTTCTTATTTGGTGTCAGGTCGAGATTTTCTTCGGCTTCAGATCATGAGAAAGGTTTTTACAAACAGCTCTCAAGCAAACAAATTTATAAATATAAGTCAAATATCAAATATCTTTGTATCCTTTAATACTAGTTTTGTTACTTGATTTGTTACCTGTTTTTTACTACTCATTCTAAAAAAATCTTGTTACAACGTTAAAAAAAATATTATCTATTTTTATTCAAAAAATATTATCTATTAAAATATTTATCCTTTGTTTATATTGTAATTGAAATCAGATAAAAGTACTGGATTTGACAAAAGAAAGTTCATTACTATTTTTTTGTAACTAAGAAAGTTCATTACTAAAATTAGCAAAATTCATATACTTATTTTTGGATGAGATTATATTTCAATTTGAATTACTTACAAATAATAAATATTTTAAAAACAAATACTCGATTTTGACAAATAATAAGCAAGATCAAGTAAATTTTTTTCCCCAATCTATATCAAGTACTTGTTTCAAATAAGCAAGTATAAATCTTAAATACGATTACTTGAACTAGACAAACCAAGTACTAAGCTTCCGAAAGTTAGCAAGTACTATACCAACTTTGTATCCAACTCTGGGTTTGAGAAAAGGTGACGGTGAGAGTAATTGTTCATATAATATACGTCTTCAAATGGTAAAAATTGTCTCACAAAAATACATCTAATCAAACTAACACAAAAACATGTCTCCATGACGTTTTATATCTTTTTCTTTCTAACCGAGACTAAAATGAAATAAAATAACCCACACAAAACTGGTGAATATTTCCAGTTATTGATGAATATTTCAAGTTGCAATAATCAATTCATATTCCATGATTAAAAGCTCTTACAGGAAACTAACAGAATATTACATGAAGTGTCCAAATCTTTCTTTATTATTATTAGAACTGAGACTTACATATATGTAAGAAGAAAATAAATTATAAATCGAGAATGCAACCTTATGGCAATATACACAGAAACACATCCACTGGTCTGGCCACAAAAAAGTATCATCCTTCTCTTAAAACATTCAAATAAGGCTGGCTTGATGCACACAAAAAGATGAAAACGATCAACGTGAAGATTTATCGGTGTCCACTTGACGTTTTGAAGCTTTATTTTTATGTCTTAATCGAGCTTCACGTTTGAATATAGGAGCGTGTCCTTCGTCAAAGGCATGTACATAAGGAAGTACACCTGCAACAACCATGAGAGCACAGCTGTCAACTCCAACGACATATACGTTCAATACTAAGCTACAAACTGGTACAAACTATGATATGATTCTTTAGCAGGACACTTCAGTGGTAAGATTCAACTATACATTTGCAGAATACTCTGCTCGATAGTTCATTGATTGAAGAGAGGATAAGAAATTATGTGAACTTACCCCAAGGATAGTTGCAATGAGAAGGATTATTCCAGTTAACCATGCAAGCGTCAGCCTAACAAGTATAACTTGAGCGATAATGGCTGGACTTGGAATTCCCTCTACCTCAGCCATCGACCGTGCAGATGAACCAGAAGAAGAGTCAACGCTCAGCAGATTAGCTGATTCTTGATTTACTCTCTCATCAAGGACGATCACTCCAACAATTTGGCCTGCAACAGCGCAAACATTTTCTCAGCTTACATACAAACAGTAAAGAAAAGAAAAACACAATATGTAGTATTTCCATTGAGGAGTTTTCATTCAAAGTGTCCACCATCTTGAGCTACTTTCTAAGGCACATCTTTTGAAAATGAGTATATCAAATCACCTTTATGAGATGTCTCCAACAGATCAAATAGCTTTGATAGTGTGGCAAGCAATACATCCATCCCTTGCTTAGCCATACCTTGTCCATACTCCTGTGCTAAAGCCTATAATTTCAAGCGAGAATGAATAATATTAGACACAATGACAAGCTCTGCAAGAAAAAGAAACAGAACAAATGACAAATAAACGCTCTTACATCGATACCGCCAAAGCGTCCAACCGTTAACTCAGCAGGTCTCTCACTACTAGGAGACAAATCCTCACGAAGATTGACTACGCCTCTTATCTTCTTATATAGAGCCAAAAGATTCGATGCAAATTTCCTCTCTGCTTCCTGCACACGGTAACAAAAGTCAAAAGCTTTCTTCAAACGGAAAGCAATTCCGGAACCTCATCCTTGGAAACCATACAATTTCATGGAGTTAATGATATCACCTTTTCCAAATGGAACTCCATGTCAGCACCACCAGCCAGAGGGATACTAAGCAATCCAGTCAATGGTTCAGCAGAGCCAGCGACATATGATCCACCCAACCAAGATGCCTAGAGATAATATAACCACACCATTAACTAACTAAATGAAAAAGGCATAAAAAGTATTAGAATGAAAGAAATGTCAACTTACAAACTCATTCATGTCTTTGTCGGTCACATCAAATGAGGGTTCATTGACAGACATAACAGCCACTCCACTTTCTGCAGAATTTTGAAAAGTTTAGCGAAAAGTATTCAAAGCAAGACTTCAACCCAAATGAAGACACTAGAAACTATTATTCATGCTAATAAGATAGTTCTGTATTCATGGCACCTGGAAGCTCAATATCAGCTTTGTCAGAATTGGAATTGATACTGCCTCTTATGGCATTGTCCAAGAAAGAATGACTAGGTAAGGTCTCGACAAGCGCATCTGCAAGTCAAAACAAACACTTAAATTTAGACTTAAAAAAGATTTTTGGTTCATGTCAGAAAACTAGTGTATTATCTCTGCATATACCATCAGCTCCAGCGATTTCTAGCACAAAAGCAGCACGAGGCCTCTCAAATGGATTAGGTTTCAGAATCTTGTTCAGCTATATACAAAAAAAAATTGATGATCAAGTACAGAACTTTAACCAAAGAAAAAACTAAAGCAGATAATTAAAAAACCTTGGAGGAGCCATCAGGTGTCAAAGTAGAAGGAGGTGCAAAACCCAACAAGGCAGACACTGCTGCAGATACTTCAGAGAGAGACATGGGAAGCGCCTGCGGGTTTCCATAGCAAAGGAAGAATATAACTAAATGTGATTACCCACCACTTGATACTAACACAAACACTCAAAAGTCACATGAATTTGGAATCTTTCTGGTGATTGCTCATCAAGAGCCAAAATGGAAGGAAAAAAACAAAACAAAACATGAGGTTGGTGCCACATAGACCAAACAATGGATCTTATTGTATTGCTTCAACTTAACTACATTGACCAAAGAAGAGAACATAAACAAAGTCCAGCAAAGATCTGAGATTGAAAGTGAAAATGAGGATGATTGACCTGCTCTGAAGGGGGACGAAGGTATTGGTTGTTGGATCCATCAATGAAGAAAACAGAACCACTCGCTTCTCCCTGTCACAAAAAAATAAAATGATACAATTTATCAAAACTAAAAAGTCAGATCCATATAGGTGATTCAAACGAAGAATAGAGAAGAATCGAACCCTGGAATTGAGGGTGAGAAGCAGAGAGATGAAGAATATGGATAAAGCTTGCATCTTTAGAACGAGAAAGAGAGAGATTGAAGTTTATCTATGTAGCGAAGAGATGTTTAATGGAGGAGAGGAGAGAAGCCAAGCACCAGATTTCGTGATCGAAGTGACACACCTTTGGCATCATTATACGGTCTCAATTATCGGTTCAATGCGGTATTAAGTTCGGTTAACGTTTTGGTTTCTGCTATTTTTTTTATTTTATTTGGTTGACAACTTTTGTGTAAATGAACCTCTCTCTCTCAACCTTCAAGCTTCTTTTCAATCTTGTGATCGGTTCACCATTCATGTGACTTTTTCAGTACTGAAGTCGGACGTTTTTCTTTTAATGTTCATACTAGATTCTGACCCGCCCTTTGAAAGGGCGGGTATATTTTTTGTTTTATTTTTTACTGAAATTTTATTGTTATATTTGTGTTTTTTTAAATTATATTTATGTTTAATATAAATTTAATTTAATATAATTTTGGTAACTTTATTAAGTATATCAAGTTGGTAATTTAATTTAACTATACTTTTTGGTAGTTTTATTTAACTATAATTTTTGGTAACTATTTTATTCCTAAAGTTTACAACATATATATAATATTTTTTTAGTAGTTGCATAACATAATTAGTAAATAATATTCGTACAAAAAACGATTTGAAATCAACCCGAAAATTAAAGTTTCATATTCTATTAGACATGACCTATATACTCAAACAGTTTTTAAAGTATTTATTTGAAAACAAATATCAAATCCAACCCGTTCCAACCTGTCCAGAAGACAAAACATTTTTTTTAAAATGTGAAATAATATATTTAATATATATATATATAGTGTCTCATATTTTTATAAATGTTTAATTTATAACCCGTAAAGATAATTGGTTAAATTAATTACTCTAAGTAAATATTAAAACCCATAAAATTTATTATAATGAAATATATAAATTTAAAATAACTTTTGCAGTTTTTATTGAATTTAAATTTGGAAGGAATGTATTAGGAATTTTTTTTTGATTATTTTCAGATATTTAAATATTTTCAAAACGGATCAAGTTATTTGATATACATTTGTATTTTTATTGTGTATTTACATTTAACTATTAAAAATAATATCATATTTGTGCAAATTATTATATATTTAATGTTTTAATAGAGTTAATTTGAATCTTTGATTATGAAATATGTGATCATATTCTAGAATAATAAACAAATATAGGTGGTAAAGTTTTCAATATGTAATAAGGTTTAAGGTTTCAATTTATTAGTATTTTGATTATTAATGTAATTAGTTAATAATAAGGTTATAAAATATATAATAGCTATTTGATATAAAAAACAATTAGTGGGTTCGTAATTCAGTGAAGTAGGTTCCATTCATTTTAAATATAATGGATCAACAAAGTAATAAAATAAATTTTAGTGGAACTGTTCATATTTTTTCTTTGCTCATATATAATGTATACATAAATTTTATTTATTATAAAAGAGAGTAATGGATCCCTAAAATATAGGAAGTAAGGGGAAGTAGCAAATGGAAAATTACGTATATATTTATATGTAGACTAATGGCAGTTATTTAGTAAAACATGAGAATATATTATTGGACTAATCATTTATCAATTGGGCAAAAATCAAGAATGATTCTGTTTTAATAGAATATATTTAATATAATCTATAGTATTTTTAAACTTTTTCCATCTAGAAGTAAGTTTGGTCCAAAGTTGTGATTCTGTTTTAATACTATACTAGATTCTGACCCGCCCTTTGAAAGGGCGGGTATATTTTTTGTTTTATTTTTTACTGAAATTTTATTGTTATATTTGTGTTTTTTAAATTATATTTATGTTTAATATTAATTTAATTTAATATAATTTTTGGTAACTTTATTAAGTATATCAAGTTGGTAATTTAATTTAACTATACTTTTTGGTAGTTTTATTTAACTATAATTTTTGGTAACTATTTTATTCCTAAAGTTTACAACATATATATAATATTTTTTTAGTAGTTGCATAACATAATTAGTAAATAATATTCGTACAAAAAACGATTTGAAATCAACCCGAAAATTAAAGTTTCATATTCTATTAGACATGACCTATATACTCAAACAGTTTTTAAAGTATTTATTTGAAAACAAATATCAAATCCAACCCGTTCCAACCTGTCCAGAAGACAAAACATTTTTTTAAAAATGTGAAATAATATATTTAATATATATATATATAGTGTCTCATATTTTTATAAATGTTTAATTTATAACCCGTAAAGATAATTGGTTAAATTAATTACTCTAAGTAAATATTAAAACCCATAAAATTTATTATAATGAAATATATAAATTTAAAATAACTTTTGCAGTTTTTATTGAATTTAAATTTGGAAGGAATGTATTAGGAATTTTTTTTTGATTATTTTCAGATATTTAAATATTTTCAAAACGGATCAAGTTATTTGATATACATTTGTATTTTTATTGTGTATTTACATTTAACTATTAAAAATAATATCATATTTGTGCAAATTATTATATATTTAATGTTTTAATAGAGTTAATTTGAATCTTTGATTATGAAATATGTGATCATATTCTAGAATAATAAACAAATATAGGTGGTAAAGTTTTCAATATGTAATAAGGTTTAAGGTTTCAATTTATTAGTATTTTGATTATTAATGTAATTAGTTAATAATAAGGTTATAAAATATATAATAGCTATTTGATATAAAAAACAATTAGTGGGTTCGTAATTCAGTGAAGTAGGTTCCATTCATTTTAAATATAATGGATCAACAAAGTAATAAAATAAATTTTAGTGGAACTGTTCATATTTTTTCTTTGCTCATATATAATGTATACATAAATTTTATTTATTATAAAAGAGAGTAATGGATCCCTAAAATATAGGAAGTAAGGGGAAGTAGCAAATGGAAAATTACGTATATATTTATATGTAGACTAATGGCAGTTATTTAGTAAAACATGAGAATATATTATTGGACTAATCATTTATCAATTGGGCAAAAATCAAGAATGATTCTGTTTTAATAGAATAGATATGTTTTATAAATAATTAATAACTTTTTAAAAACATTTATAAAATTTATCATAGCTTATAAAATTGTTTTATCATAATTTATTTATAAGAGTTTATAAAATATTTATAAAATAAAAATAAAAAATTTCTTATATATTAATTAAAAAAATCAGTTAAGTGTTTTTTTGCTCATTGGTAAAGTCTTAAGAAAATCTTACTATATATTAATTGATAAGTCACTTAAATAATTTTTGCTTAGGTGTCACTCATATAGATAATTTGAAAAAAGTGTTATAAGTTGATTGATCGATAAATTTTAATTTTTACTTATTTTAATTATATTCAGAAAAAAATCTAAATTTAATTAGTTACCAAATAATTTAATGATATTATACATAAAGATTTACATTAAGTAATTAAAAGTTTAATAAGATGTCATGATAATTAATTAGTTGTAGAAAAATTATTATAATTTAATTGGTTGATTATCAAACCAATAATAAAAGGAATAAAAGGTTATATTCTAAAACTTATTATTAAACACATCTAATATCTAATATTTTTTTACATATTAATTGAGAAGTCACTTAAGTGACTTTTGCTTAGTGTCGATCATTGGTAAAATTTTGAGAAAATTGTTATAATTTTATTGATCAATGTTTTTAATTTTTTTATTTATTTTAGTTAGATCTAAAATAAAAGGTAAGTTTATAAGTAATTAATATTACTTACCAAATAACATAAATGACACTACAAATAATAATTTATGGTAACTAATTGTCAAAATTATAAAAATGTAAAATGTTTGATCAATTCTTTTTATATTTATATATTACATAATTTTTTTTTATAGAAATCAATATAATAATTTTATATTCTTATATAAAAATTATATTTGTATATATAAAATATTATAATAATCATTATCATCTTATAATGTTCATATATGTTTTATAAATAATTAATAAAAAATTTATAACATTTATAAAACTTATCATGGCTTATAAAATTATTTTATCATAATTTTAAATTATTTATAAGATTTTTAAAATATTCATAAAAGAGAAAATATAAATCCTCCTATATATTAATGGAGAAGTCGTTTAAGTGACTTTTGCTTGCTTACATGTCGATCATTGGTGAAGTCTTGAAAACATTGTTATAATTTGATTGGTTGATATTTTTTAATTTTTATTTCTTTTAGTTATATCTAAAATAAAAGATAAGTCCATAAATAATTAATATTACTTACCAAATAACCTAAATGATATTGCAAATAATAATTTATGGTAACTAGTTGTCAAAATTATAGAAAATGTAAGAATGTTTGATCAATGGCTGTTCCTTATACGTTGGGATGAGGAACGTGACGTCTGTAGCTCTACATTCTGTCAAGAGTCTATGCACACTGCCATAAGTCGACTATATTTCCTAAACTTTGTTCCAATTCTGCCCTACTACGTCCGAGGAGCGCAACAATTCATGGGCCATCGCAAACAGCTTCTCGAAAAACCCCTCAGGCGAGTAACTGGTTGGGTAGAAGTGAGGCCTAGTTGTCCTCGCATCTAGGGAATTTCCATCGGAATCACGCGATTCGTTTTCTCTCGCACTGTCGCTTTCGCTTTTCCCCCGGAATAGCCTCTCGGCATCGTTGACTAACAAACGCTGGGACAAGTTCAATCCCGTTGTGTTCGTTAGCGCCTCGCGGTGCATCCTATCGAAGTCGCCGGAAGAGGAAACGCCGCCGATCGTATCCCTCGAAGGACAAGATCCGGTGCTGATTGCTTTCCCTTTATGCTCGCGAGATAATCTTTCTCTCGGAGGCATGTTTGCGACATATGAAAATCTTAATCTAAACGAGCAAACCTAGAGAGAGAAGTGAAAGAGCAGAGAAGAAGAGAGAGAAAGTACATGTGAAGTGCAAGTGAAAGAGAAGAGAAGAATGACAAAGTCACGGAGGGATCAGATATTTATAAGAAAAGGGAGAACGCGTTTTCCAAGCCGCAATGATTAGGTCTAATCGGACCTAAGTTGGACCTCGATAATGGATAAAATCCATGAATCTACTCGTGACGCTTCCGCTTCCCACTTCAAACGGACAATTCCCTCGCGACGTTTCCACTCTCCAATACAAAACGAAAGTCGATCAATGCTTAACCCGCTCGACCGACTGAATCCGGCAAGAACTGGAGTAGCACAATGGTATTTGTAAGAGTGGCGACTAAAAGCAAAGACAAAGGAAAGAATCAAGCTGATTCTCAAGGGACGACTAAAAACTAACATGCAACGAAACCCCAAGAAGCCCTCGCAGCGAGTAGCGACTACGAGAACCAGATGACAAACAAAAACTCGACAAAAAAGTGAGAGAGATTCATCATGTCGTTTTCTCGCCACCTTATTACAGTACTGCCTATTCTCTGGACCTGATCTACAAATTCAATGAGGCTTTGCTACGCTATTCACAAGTGAACTAGGGGGAACTTATTGTAGGAGATGGATTGCTTCCTCCACAAGGCCCATCGAAAAGATAGCCCGACCCATCTGGAAGTAATTAAACGGCTCGGCTTAACGGCGAGAAGCTTAATCTAGAGGATTGACTCTAAACTGTTTTTAGTCGAAGGAGCGACTAAAAGCAGCTCGTCTTGGGATTTGAGTTGTTGAGTCGTTCGTTTGGCCCAACAAGGTAAAATCCATTAGGATAACCGACTTGGAACATGAGCAGAAGGGTATCAACTATAAAAGAGGAGAGAAAGAGATAAGAAGATGGACAAACAAGACATGGCGGTTAAAATTAAAGTTTTCATACTTGATATTTTTGTTGACTTGTACTTTTTCCGGCCAACTCTATGAGTATTAGCTTAATTACTCCATCTACTTTCTTTTTAGTAACGCATCAGATCGAATAAATGCTTTTTATTGTAACCCACTGACGAGTTCTATCTTCGTTTACTCGTTTAGACTAAACTCGATTCAAATAGTAAAGTTTATCAATTTTTTCATGACTTTTGATTTGGGTCGGTTCTAATACTGACTTTCCTGAAATTTGAGTTTTTCTGTTTTTTTTTTCTTTTTTCTTTTAAATTCGTTTGGGTTCGGTTAAGTCCCCTACGCTTTCGAGCCCAGCAACTGATATCCTTATAAGATGAGGGGTATAATTGTAAACTCAGAAAACCGGTTCGTTTCGTTTGTAGAGTAACTGGTCCCGAAACCATTTCCAGAAGGAACAGCTGTGACGGCGACGAAGTGACAACGGAGATTCCGCGACGACTGAGACGTAACGCTATGAGCTCCTGAGGAATGAAAGTTTCAGATCTATTTCAGTTTCTCCCCCTTGCTTAGACCGTTGATCGCTTAAAAAGATTCTAAAGCTTCTCCATCTTCCTAGACTCAGCATCCAAGAAGATGCCTCGGCCAGGCGCTAGACCTTACGAGTGTGTGAAACGAGCTTGGCATAGCGATCGTCACCAACCTATTCGAGGTTCCATCATCCGCCAGATCTTCAGGTTATCTCCATACTCTCTCAATTACTAAACTCTTTTAGGGTTTTTGAAATTTAGGGTTTTGGGTAATTCAGACTCGCCATGGAAGCTCACAGTGCGGGTACGAGGAAGAACAAAGAATGGCAGGAGAAGTTGCCTGTTGTTGTCTTGAAAGCTGAAGAAATCATGTACTCTAAAGCCAACTCCGAGGTTCTTCTTCTTCTTCTTACCAACTTTCCTCTCTTTTATTATGTGCTTCAAGCTGAGTTTGGATATGTGATTCCCATTAGGAAGAGTATACAGACGCTGATACTATGTGGAATAGAGTCAATGATGCCATTGACACCATTATTAGACGAGATGAAAGCACTGAATCGGGCCCTCTTTTGCCTCCTTGTGTTGAAGGTAGCTTCCTCTTTCTTAAAGTCTGCATTTTTGCTTGGGTTAAACCAGTTTATTCACTAGTTGTGGTTTCTACCGTTTTATTTTTCTTGGCTTCTCTCAGCTGCTCTTAACCTTGGGTGTATTGCTGTGAGAGCTTCGAGAAGCCAAAGACATAGCAACATAAGGACTTACCTCGCTCCCAAGATCCAACAACCGGTTTCTGCTTCCACTAATGACCCGCAATTCCATCATGATTATCATCATCAAGCTCAAAGATCGACCAAACCAGGCCATATTGTTCAAGCCGCAATCCCCGTGGATGCTTCTGATAACAGCAACAGTCGTGTAGCTCCTCCTCCTCCTCGCGGTTACCCGTTTCTACATGAATCCATGCCCATGCAGCAAAAGCCATTGGCTAGAAAACTAGGGACTAGCACAGCTCCAGTCAACTTGGGTTCAGTCTATCCTTTGTATTACGGAGGTAATGATCAAGTGGACATGTCTTTAAGAGTCCCTGAAACGCCCATAATCATTGGCATGCCTATTGGTATAAAGGCTCCGGAAGAAGCATCAGAGAAGCTATGCGATTTATCACTGAGGCTTGGTATGTCTTCAGAACCACCCTCTACAAGAATACATGCCGGCTCTAGTCGAGCTTACCAAGGAAGGCACCAAGAAGAGTTATCTTTATTCTCTGAGGTGAAAAAGAAAGATGATATGTTTGATTGGTTTTCAAATTAAAGAGTTATGTTACTCATTATCGATCTTGTGGAGACGCCCCCTCCTCTAGGATTTGCTTAGTGTTACTCGAATCTTGTAAAAGCCTCAGGTTCATTGGTTAACATTATCGACTCTCTACTAGTCTAGCAAGATTGATTATTAAATCTATTCTGCAACGAACCAAAAAGAAACCGAGCCGATGATAAGTATTTTCACCACTTTGGCTTTGTTAGTGCCAATCTCTTTAAGCACATTAGTTGACAGCTCGGCTTAGTTTCATTCTTCCATTGTGTGTTTCTTGAGGAAATATTCCAAATTTTTTTTTGTAAGTACATGTGTTTATAGTTTCTTAATATCCTTTAATTCAGTCTCTTTTGAATTTTTCCATTTAAAATGTGTGTTAGAGAAAACATTGTCTAGAGATCACTGTTACTACTTTTTTTTCACAAATAACATTCCTTAAACTAGGTTCCCTTGTGAAAAACTACTATATGGAATATTTTTTTCCAGATGTAAATTCTATCGAGGAGACGATTAAAGAATATAAGTTTGTGTCATTCAAAATGAAAAAAACCTATTTGGACTTGAAAGACATCTATCTATTTTACCAAAATATAAATAATATATGTCATTATATTTTGGACAATTCTCTTAAATAACCTATTTTATGTTTTTATCACAGAAATAGCACCCAAAATAAAAAAAATGACCAAAATAGTTTTTTTTTTTTTTCAAATTTTAATTTTAATTTTTTATGTTTTGAAATTTGAAACTCTAACCCATAAACTCAACTCTTTAACTCTAAACCTTAGAGCTATTTTGTGATAAAAAAATTTTAGGGCTACTATTCTAGATTATTTCTCTTTTATTTTGGACATTTCCTATTTTACTATAACAAAATTGTGTAGATTTTTTTTTTAATTTCTTATTAAAAATAATTAAACTTCATAGTTATTATTAAAATATTATAAATAGATATTAATCCACTTTTATTTTTGAAAACGAGAACAGAAAAAATATTATGAGGAAATTTCAATTATACCACAAGTTTGATACTACTTTTCAAATTTACCATTAATGAAAGTCAATTTTCATAAATACCCTAAATTTGTAATGAAAAGGCTCTAAACTAATTTTTTAAAATATTTATAAAATATTTATAAACTTAACCCCACCGTTTTAATATTAAATCCTAAACAATAATCACTAATATTCATCTAATTTCTGATATTTTAACTTTATAAATTTAATTAACTAATATTAATTAAAAAGAATTATAATATTTACTTAATAGTTATTAAATTTAACAACTAAATATAATTTTAATTTGATAAAACTAATAAATGACAAAATTATTTATAGTTATCTTATTAGATTATATAGTAGTTAGGCTTACAATGTTTTTATAATTGTGAATTAGGTAAATAAAGTCAGCTTATTTCAATTACAAAATATAAAATATATTTTGACCATTTTGAAACATATCAAAAAGCTGGAATAACCCAATTTAATTAGAAAACATAAAAATGTAAGGAAAAATAGGTTAAATATATGAACCACTTTATTCTGACTTTCATATAACTATATTATTTTAAAATTTAAAATTTAATTAAATAAATATAATAAGTATAAATAAATCTATACTAACTACGTTATTTCAAAAAATAAAAATATTTATATATTAAATTTACACAAGCAAATTTACAAAAAAAAATATTTCTTAAAATTTAATTGTGATTTTGAAATTATAGTCTTGGCTTATAATACTTGTTAAGTTCAGCTCGTTAAGAGATCTTAACAATTTGAGCTAATATTATTTCTTCATACAATCAAATGCCAAATATATTTAACATCCAAGATAATAATTTTCTTTTGTTCATAAAGTTAAGATAAAAATCTAAATTTTACAAATAAAAAAAATAAAATGCCATTAGCACATTATTTTCTCATAAATTTTAAATATTTAAATAAAAATAACAAATTATGTCATGATAAAAGTATAGTGTAATTATTTTGATATTTATCTACCATTTACAACATTTATCAAATTCTTGCGTTTCAACATTTTATTAAAAATAAAATAAAATAAAATCTAAAATTAGTCTTTAACGTCTTACAATAATTCTAGGAAGAAATTTAAGCACCTTAATTTATTTCCATAAATTTTATTTTTAGTTATTTCATTATTTTGGTATCCATCCAACATACTTGTCAGTATTGAGATAACTCCAAGGAAGGATATGATAATTCTTATTTAGCTTAAGATAATGATAGAATAAGTTTAAACTTATGTATTTAGGATATCTTATTTGTATAAATACTAAGTTATAAACAAGACATTCTATTCCAAACTATTTCATGGTATTAGAGCCAGATTTGTTGACCCAAATAGACTGACCCAAGAAAGGTTTATTATCAGTCCTAAAGGAGGTTTTGGTTCGAGGAGGCGTGTTGAAATACTATATCGAAATACTTGGTCGCGGACATAAACATAAAAATCCTTCTACTCCTCCTTAAGGAGTATGTTTCTTCATGTGTACGTATCTAAGATAATAAAGCCTCTCACAATTTTTCGTCCTCTGATCAAGGTCTTCCAAAAAACAGTCTCAATATTACTTCATATCCTATATATAGCTATATTTCTGATGATTTTTTTACAGATAAGCATCGTGCATTCATGACTTCCATCACCAATGATGCTGTACTGCGATCGTACAAGAAGCAACAAAACTCAAAATTTGGTATGACGCCATGGGAACCGAGGTTGTCACATTCAAAATTATGAATACATTGAATGAAACATTTTCACAAGTTGCAAAGCTCTCAACGATTCATATTATTCTCAAACTAGCTGAAGTAAATGATTGATTTGTCCATCATATGGATGTTAGTAATGTTTTTCTTCACAGAGATCTTGAAGAATAAATTTATATGAAACTTCCACAAGGTTTTCAATGTTCGGATCCTACCAAAGTGTGTTGATTGAATAATGTTTTATACGGTTGAAAACAGTCTCCTCGCTGCAGGTATTCTAAACTCGCATTTGCTCTAATGGATTTTAGCTTTTCCTATGAGTATGCTGATCATTCTCTCTTCTCTAAAGTTTAAGGCACAACTTGTCTCCATATCCTAGTCTATGTTGATAATTTCTTCATACAATGCAATGACGCCACATATCTTCAAGAATTTAAATATTATTTGCAAAAGTGTTCCCACATGAAAGATTTAGGAAAGCTCAAATATTTCCTTGGACTCGAAGTGGCTCACAACAAGACATGTTTCTACTTATCTCAGCATAAATATGTGCTTGATATTAATGCTGAAGCCGGCCTTCTTGGTGCTAAACCATCACCAGTACCAATCAACCTTAATCATAAGTTGGTTTTGCCTGATGGCCCTCTCGCGAATGCACAACAATACAGAAGACCGGTCAATCCAAAGCCACAACATTGGTCCGGTCTCCTTTTTGTTTTTAGTTATCTCTTAAATCTATTGTGAATCTTTTTGGTTTAAAGCTAAGATTTTCAAGTTCATATTTTGATTTAGATGGTTGGATCTGAAGGATATCACTTTTGTCTAGGAGTTTGAAGGTCTGCATGCATTGATCCTTTTGGTTCATAGTGGTGATCAACTTCTGAGTCGTTTTTAGTGCTGGGTTCTTTTTCGATGGTTGCGATCCTCAGTGCGATATGACCGGATCATCCTTCTTTGATTTTTATGTGTTTAATTGTTCTTCACTTGGCAATGGATATTCTGGGTTTGGTTGGGGTGCTTTTCCTTTATTTTGAAGCGAAGGGTTTGGTTAAGATTTTCCATTCTATCTTTGTCTCCTTGAAGAGATTTCCAGCTCAATCAATGGATTCAGAGCCTCAGCTCTTTCTCTTAAGTCGTTGGAAGTCGATTGGTCCATGCATGTGCTGTATCATCTCGTCTTTCAAATTTAGTTCCAAGCGGGTAATGCTCATGGATCAACCCAGAGGTGCTTTTCCTTTATTTTGAAGCGAAGGGTTTGGTTAAGTTTTTCCATTCTATCTTTGTCTCCTTGAAGAGATTTCCAGCTCAATCAATGGATTCAGAGCCTCAGCTCTTTCTCTTAAGTCGTTGGAAGTCGATTGGTCCATGCATGTGCTGTATCATCTCGTCTTTCAAATTTAGTTCCAAGCGGGTAATGCTCATGGATCTTTGGTTTGGAAGCAATATAATGAGTTCTGCGTTGATTTCATCAATAATTCGACTTAATTTTATGCTCAATCAAAATCCTTGTTGGAACTATTTTTTGGAAAAATGGCCTTGGCCAATATTTCAGCGGATATTCCGGACAACTTGATTGTCGGAATGACCAGATATTGGAATCATGCAATTCCTTGTTGTGAACACTATGATATAGTGTATTCATATGTCATAAACAAAGTTCGTTTGAATAAGAAATGTTGGTCCAAAGTCATTGACTTGGAAAGTTTGTAAAGCTTAACCATTTAACTATGTTTAAAAACTAGTAAATATCCCACCTAAAAATATGAGGTGAGAATCCTCTTATTTATATATGAAGAATTAATAAAAGGGTTATACAACATTATGTGTATATTATAGTATAGTAGTGAAAAGATATACCCAACTAAAATTGAGATTGAGTTTAAATTTTAGTTTACCTTAATATTGTGAACCAAATTTAAATAAATTAAATGATTGCTTTTAATTGAAAGACTCACATATTTCTTCATTAACATCAGAAAACGTTTTCCTTTTTACTTTCATGGTCATGAATTCAAATTAATTATGATAATCATTACCATTATATAGAAAAATTAACAAGATGACCATGCCTTGAAACCTGTGTCAATCTGTGACACAAATAGACAATATAATCCTTTATGCGCATTACATGAATTTAAAAACATAGCAACAACATACTATATTTAAGAAGGAGGAGCAATAGGTATGAGAGGGGAGGAAAAATAAATAAATGCGGAGAAGGGTGAAGAAGAACCAAGAAGAAGAGAAGAAGGATGAGAAATTGTAACATACTATATTGTGTCATTCAAATAGAATAATATCTAGTATTTATAATGTACTATTGTCAATTATATAAAAGTTGTACGAGAAAAATATGAGAGTAAGTCTAGAGTTTGGTCGAGTTAAAAATATAGACCAATCAATTTATATCAATTTCTTTTTAATATATATGTTTAAGTATGATGTCTCATTTGAGTTGGATATTAAACTATTACATGTTTACCAAATAGAATAAAATAAATCAAAATATATACTATAATATACTTCATATATATCATTGTTCATCTATTTATTGTTTTTGAATCATTAAATTGTTTGTTCAGAGAGAGAGAGAGAGAGAGAGAGAGAGAGAGAGATTTCTACTCTATATTACTAAATAGAATAGCACTTAATGAAATTGTGGTTTGTTTGATAATAAAATTTAACTACACTATATTTATGTGTAAGATAGTATATATTTAAAATCAAGTTTATAGAAACCGTACGGGACATTTACAAAATTAAGGAAAGAGTGTCTCGCTTCTACAAACTTGTTTTTCTTTCCAGATTTTTATATCAGTATTTTATATTTATAGATTTGTTTAAAAAAATTATTTATAATTATTCAGTTCATCCTATTGTAAAATTTACATTCCTACAATCTTAATTTTGTAAATTTTCGTTTGTATTATTACACTAACGAAAAGTGATAATTTGTAAAGTGTTTTTGTCATGAAAACATGAATTAGAGAACTTATTATGGTTGAAAATAAGTCCATATTCATCATAATATGTCCTGGTTATGGTTTAGTAATTCTGATATTAAATTTTACTAATTGTATAATTACTCAGATTAATTCTTTTTGAACTTCTGCAATTTATTATGAATATTTTATATTTTTATAGATGTTTTCTATGGTGAAACCCAGTAATTCATTTATGGATTTGCACTAACGATATTTTGTTTTAAAGGTTATAAAAAGGTATTTATAGCTATGGAGCCAGATCACCGGCATGTTTTATCGTTGGACTCATGGTTTAATCCAGTGGTGGCAATAAGATATATCTTATGAAGTTAATATTGTTAAAATCTGATTGTATTTTTCCTAGAATACAACACATGTTTGACCATAAAAAAAGGATTCAAATTTCAAGTATGGTAATATATACATCTGTTATGAATAACACTTTTATCCTTAAGGGATTAAGTAGTATAGACGGAAACAGATTGGTCAATTGACACCCCAAATTTAGTTTGGCAAAGGTCTGCCATCTATGATTTGTTTCCCATAAGAAATAGAATGTTTGTTGATATTAATCAAAATATTCATATTTCGTCAATGTTTTAACATGAGTCGTAAAAACATTGACCATGCAAAAATAATAAAAATCTCAAACTAATTTGACTGAAGCTTACATCTGTATTATAATTTCCAAAGTCAATGATTGAGAATAACCAAATAGAATGGTGTTTTTGGCGCTGAAAACAACATCTTATCATGATATGTATACTTGCTAAAAGCAAAAATATTTTGGAAAAATATTTTTTTTTTAAATATACAAGTTGGATATATAAATCAACTTCAGAGAACTATGAAAAGTATTTGTATGTAAAATGTGAAATTTTGAGAATGAAATAATATTTTCGAAATTGCTTTTTATTCATTTAAATCTAAAGGAGTTTGTAGATCATTTTTTCTAAACTCTTAAGAGCTGTTGAATACAAATATGCATATTTTGAGTTATCTCAACAAATATGGGGAATCATCACTTACCACATAAAGTTGCTAGCAAGAGATCATATGAATTTAGTGATAGTTATCACAATATGATTTTAAAAAAATTAGTGTCATGTACTGAATTTTATGTATAATTGTTAATTATATCTTGAAAAAATGACAAAAATCATTAGACATTTGATTTGGTTGGACTAATTTCAAAAGATTATGTTCACTATGATGACAACCTATGATCTTTTTATTGAAGGTGTGTCATGAGATCAAATTGTTATATCATCAAGAGGAATGAGTTAACCTATGAATTAAGATGATGTTTGGCAGTAACTCTACTTAATTGACTGGAGATCTCAAAAAATAGATTCAAAGAGACAACTAAGTCAAACGAATTTGACAAGAGTTTTATTGAGTGTTAAGATTATGACTAATTTGACAGTTGGTTGTTTAGGATATTTATATCCTGCCAGAACAAACAAACACACCGTGTCAAATTTGACGTCGTTGCCAGGGAGCATAGATAGCCATTAGATTTAATTTCTAGGATTTTGTCTAAGTTACTGATTTTTAAGTTACTAATAATTTCTTTTTCTTTGTTTTCATGTACATGCAAAGAAGCACCAGAAGCAACAAAAAACAAGAACTAATATCACCCTCTGACCCTGGCAGACTTGAACGCTTGATCCGTAAATAAATACGACAAACATCGATTGACAGCACTAGCACCGCGTCGACCGACACTTCTTCACGGACCGTATCGACCATCATCCGAACTCCACCATCGACCGACATTGATCACTCATCATCAATTCGACATCAACCTATCTTCATCAATTGACAACGACTTACTCACATCGACCAATATTGATCACTTAGCATCAATCGACATCGGCCAACCCACATCGATCGACAGACACAGACGAGTTCAGATGGTTGGGACTTTGATACTGATTAGGGGCAAGAATGGAGACATGCATGACCTCGAGGGTCATCTGTGTAATGCAGCAGGTCAAAGAATCAAGGAGGCTCGACAGAAACACCACGTCAATGCACTGATTGATGATGATTTTTGGCAGGAAGTTAAGAGAGAAAAGCTCCAAGAAGGAGATTTTCGTGTGGAAAGTTTTATGTCATTCAGCAGTTTGCACTGGTGCTGATCGATACCAAGCAATGAGCATCAATCGACAACAGCTTCTGCAGCATCAGTAGCTTCATGTGAATCGACCAACGTTGATCGATACATACACAATACAGTCAACCGACAGAGAGATAGAAGCATCGATCGACGCACTCCATTTAGCGTCGATCGACAAATGAAGAAGCTGGTTCGACTACCAAACATCAATGCTAATTTGATTGTGTGTCCGACCACGACAGCTTCAACACAAAATACTGATACATCTGAAACCATGGAACTTGATAGAGAAGATGATGGTCATTCCAAGAGGAAGCAAAAGATCTCCAAACATCAACATAGAGAAGCCAATGAAAAGGAGATGGATAACTTTGTTAAAAGAGTCTCCAAAATTTCTTTAGGCATCCTTTTTGATGAAGCTTACTACACTCACAGATTTTGGATGTTTTTCAGGGAATCAAGCGAAACATAAGAAGATATAAAGATCATATTCAATCACATCAAGAAAAGGATGAAACAGAGGACTTGTTTGAAGAAGAAAAGCGACCCTGAGAATTTTGCGGTGCCATGTTTGATCAAAGGTAACGAATACCCCAGTGCCCTCGGTGATGCTGGATCATCATTAAGCATCATGCCAAAAACTATGGCAGAGGAGCTTAACCTGAAAGTGGAACCCTCCAATGATTCTTTCACATTTGTAGACTACTCTAAAATGAACTCAGGAGGAATAGTGAAAGATGTTCCAGTGCAAATCAACAACACCTTAGTCCCAGTAGATTTCCATGTGATGGACATCCAGATTGATTGGAACTCTTCACTATTACTTGGGAGAGCATTTATAGCTACAGTGGAAGCCATCTGGGATATAAAGCAAAACATGTTGTATCTATCCCTAATTGATCAAAACTTTTTCTATGAACCTGTTAAAAATAAGAGCAAGGCTACCCTGATTGAGTTGTCTAATGATGCAAAACTTGTGGTCACATATTTCTGCAATTATGAGCTCAACGAGGAGCCTGAGGATGGAGCATCGATCAACACCCAACCCAGAGCACCGATCGACGCGTTTACTGTTCAGCAATCGGTTGACACCCACCCTATGTTATCGATCGACGGCCTCACCCCATAAACGACCAACACCTGCCATGCAGATGGCAATTATACCCCAACCTACCTCGAGTAAGACGAAGATTACAGAGAGGAAGAGCTAATCGAGTACCATGGTACTGCAATGAAGAGGCTGGTGTCTTTCAAATTTCCCACCAATTCAGAAAATTGACATCGATCGACGACAACCATTCGCCATCGATCGATACTGATTAAGAAACATTGTCCGAACTAGATTCTGTTGATAGCAGAATGCCTGCAATGACCAATGGAGATGGAAATCTGTTTGGACAACAACTTGGTAATTAAGAATCGATTGACAGCCACCATACACCATAGATCGATGGAGAAGGAGAGCTGATTGAATATCATGGCCTAGTATTAGAGGACGCTAGCTGGGTGAAAGTGGAGAGACGCGCACCGATCGACGCACCTCATTCAGCGTCGATCGATATAGAAAAGCAGAAGATTGAGCTTATTCATAATATTCCATACACGTCTTCACATCTTAGGTCGATAGACAGGAGAAAACGTGCATCGATCGACAATACTCTTTCAAAATTCCACAAACTTTGTACTTCAACTGCCTACTATCCGGAGAGTTCAACATCGATCGACATGACACACCCAACATCGATCGACGGCTGTATCGAGCATGGCACAAGAGCTTATGATGCTGAAGGCATAAGAATTTTGCAATTAGAAAAAAAGATGAGTATGGCATCTACAAAGATGAGAATGGTAATGCACACGAGCTACAGACGCAAGAGTAGTGAATGTGCAAGCTGAAGACATCAGAGCAGTTCTACAAAGAGCTACTATGTTTGAACAGAGCTACTATGTTTGAACAGAGCTACATATGTCTAGCAGAACATGCATCAATGATCATTATGTCTATGGAGAATCAAAAGACGTATAGAAGAGCAGAGATTGATGATATTGTGCATGAGGTCTACAAAACTCAAGAGATGTCACTAGATGAATTCTACACAAGGATTGATGATGTCTACTATCCTATAGACAGATGCCTTACCAGTTTGACTACACGCATGGATGAGATGAAACAAGATTTGGATATACAAAGGCAACATGCGATTAGGCAAGACAAATGAGCATCGATCGACAGCACCCTACGACCGTCGATCGACACTGAAGCTAACAGGCGGAAAACAGCAACAAAAAACACAATTGGAAGATAGGTTTGATGAGATTGCCTTTTCTCATAGCCTAATGAAGGAAGATATTTCTTAACAGTTAAAAGATATATCAGAGACTACAACTGCAAGACTTAGAATGCTACAACGAAGTATTGAGAACCTACAAAGAAGAATGTATTCAATGGAGGTTGCTAGAGAGATTACAAAGAATGAGAAAACCATAAGTGATGAAGCAATGAAGAGGTTTATTGGTACATGGTTTTAGATGAGCATAGAAGACGTAGACACTTGTTTTCCATGTGTTGATCCACCTCCATACTAGTCAGAAAAATTCAAACGTCGAGCTTAAGACTATAACCAAGCTCTGAGTGGGAGACAACCCACTGTTTAGTAAGTTTTATTAATTAGTTTTCTTGATTATACTAGTCTAATTTCAGATTTTATTATACTATTAAAGGTTTTTAAAGAAAAAGGAACAAGAGTTTGCACAGAGCATCGACCGACACTTGATCATTGTCGATCGATGGAGCAATGTAAGCATCGATCGATCAATGGCTGGCCAACATGGATCAACAGAGCAACCATAATATTGATCGATCGCCACTTAACTGTATCGATCGACGGTCACCATCAGCAAGAAGGTATACCGTTTTTCTTTTTAAATTGTGTCCTTATGGTTTATTTCCTTCACCAATCAGACTAAATAACACTGTTGATAATGTTGTTTAATTCTGGGGGAGATTTACTAATATTGTTTATTATTTTGAGTTTTATACTTATTAAAAAAAAGAGTAGAAACTTACAGGTCAGACATCGATCGGCACCATAAAGTCATCATCAGTCGATAATAGATCGCGACCATCTATCGACAAAAAATACCTCACATCGATCGACACTCTATTACATAGTCTGGTATCGATTTTCTTACTTAAACTACTTTCTTATGATTTAAATTTTTCCTAACCAATCCGGGATGGATTACACTGGGGACAGTGTAATTTAAGTTTGGGGGAGGTTCGTTAACGCTATTTGATTTCTTTTGATTTTTATTTGCTATATATATAAGCTTTTCAAAAAAAAAATTATTCAGTCAAAAGGGGATTATGATCAAAATTTATTATTGACTAACTACACTTTTGCACCATTTTTAGAAGATTATTTGAAGAGATTACTAGAGATACTAAAGTGGATCATCCTGCCACTATATCACACTTGCTTAGAAAGTTTGAAGAAACCAAAGCTGATTTCTAACACTAATCCTGACATTATCAGCTTGCTTTGGGGCTTGGTATACACTGGATCATGTTCCTTCTGCAAGTCTGTAGGTACAAGTCATTGCACCTTTGGTTACCTTCTCTCTCTCTCTCTTCAACATCTACTTAAAAGCTTAAAAGATTTAGATGATTTCCCAAGATGCAGAGGGGTAGGTACATTACTAATGATCCCACTATTGTAATTCAAAGGAATGATCACACATTCTTGGAAGCGAGGGGTAGGTAAATTACCTATGACCCCATTATTCGCCTACAACTTTGCCCAAAAGAAAAAAAGAAAAAAAAGAAAAAGAAAAAAAAAAGAAAAAGAAAAGAATGAGATGACATCATTGAGATCTAAGAAGATTCAGAGAAGAGAGAAAAAGAGGGAAGAAAGGGATCAGAGAAGACTTTGTACCTAGTTGTTCAGATACTTGCAGAGGTAAGAATCCATGTGTCCTTTGATCGATATTCTCAATGTAAAGTATACACCTTTATTTTATGCAATGAGATCAGTAGAGGGGCGAGTCAAGCTAGTATTTGCTAAGTTGTTGGTAGAATGAATTTGGTTGCTATACTAGGATAGAATATATAAAGTTTCTCTGTGATTGACTTGATAGGATGTGGTTCAACAAAGTAGGGTGATAGTTATACTTATATATTATGTGAGTCCCACTTTTCACAAACCTCTTTCACAGATTAGGACAAGAAAACGTTAAGTCTGGGGGAGTTGATATAGCCTATTTTTTTTTGTCAACAGTTGATATAGCCTATTTATTACCAGTTTTAGGCCATGTTATAGTCTCTATTTAGAGTTTATTATGTGTGTGTAGGCTATAGTCTCTATTTAGAGTCTCTATTTAGAGTCCATGTTATAATCTCTATTTAGAGTCTATTATGTGTGTGTAGGCTATAGTCTCTATTTAGAGTCTCTATTTAGAGTCCATGTTATAGTCTCTATTTAGAGTCTATTATGTGTGTGTAGGCTATATTTTAGAGTATATACAGATCCATGAACGTTTTGGAGATATATGAGATACTTGGAGCTTTTGGTGCATCTAGAGGAGAAGAACCTGTAGCTGATCATCTAGGGAGTCGACAAAGCCATCGATCGATGGAACACACTTGGCGTCGACCGATGATTGAAGCTCAAGCTCGATCAATATAGCACACTTGCCATCGATCGATGATCAAAGCCCAAGTTAGAAAGACAAAAATGCCCTGGACGAATTTTGACCTAATTTTAGGGCTTATATTTATGTCTTAAGAAGACATTAGAAGAGGAGAACATTACAAAAAGACAGAGTTTTTACAGAGCATTTTAGTTTCCATTCATTTTGTATTAGGAGAAAATGAGAGTCTCCTTCAGAGTCCTCCTGGAACTCCTTTGGTTTTTATATATTTTATATTTCATATCTATTCTATTCATCTCTGATTTATGTGACAAAAATCATGTTTGAGTAGTTACTAATTAGATTTAGGGTTGAATGATAGCAATCATGGATTAGCCCAAAAATATGATTGCTAGGCTAAGTTAATATCCATCAATTGAGTTGTTTTTAATGCTTGCATTCTAGAGTAGCTAACTAGGATCTCGATGACATGACATGGACAACTACGAGGGTAGGTTTTGTGCCAGAATAGATTCTGTTGAATTAGGTTGTTAGGCACATGCGAGAGCTGGTCTAATAAGTCTGGTGGACTTATCAAATCTCGCTCATACTTCCTTCTGATTTCACCGTCGATCGACATCAGGCCTTAGCCGTCAATCGATGGTCATTTCTTTTGTTCGCATACGAGAGTTGGAGTTAAAATAGTCAGAATAGTTAACATTTGAGTTCTAGAATATTTACATTTTCGTTCTTTCTATCCACTAGAATTCATTAAGCTTGAAACATATATCTAGCATATTTACATTCATATTCACATCTAATAGAATATTTCTATATTTACATTAGTAGCATATTTTCATTTTGCATGCTACTACTTGACAATGAATATTTCTTTAATCTGATTATTTACTATCAATATATATATATATATATATATATTTACCGAGCTTAGTCTTTAGAAATAAGAAATCTATTGTGTGCCTTTGCTTTCTGTGGATTCGATCCCTAAGTACTACACTTGATCTCTCTTGGCAAGAATATTATTGAGTGTGTTAAAATTAGGGTTAGTTTGACAGTTGATTGTTTAAGATATTTACTACCCTGCAAGAACAAAATTCACCGTATCAACTATGCTTAAAATTGGAATTGGGTGTAAGTTTTGGTCTACCTTAATATTGTGGACCAAATTTAAATAAATTAAATGATTAATTTTAATTAAAAGAATCACATATATTTTCACTAACATCAAAAAATATTTTTTTTTGACTTTCATGGTCATGAATTCAAATTGATTATATCATACATGTCTCCATATTGGAAAAACACACTCACTAACAATACACAACAGAAAAACATTTTCCCATTGCGAATATTATTTTTATTTTATTTTGTGTTTAGTTGAGAGTACAACACAAAAATAGAGTTGACAAGTTCTATTCTTGAGTGATGGAAGATAGAAAAATATGAAATTGTATCCTGTAATTTTGGAATGCCATGCAAACCGTCACACTACAACTTGATAAGATGTTTTTTTAAAAATGCTGAAGCACCACCAATGGGTAGGTGGCATTTACAGAATTAAGGAAAGAGTATTGCACCTCTGCAAACCCGTTTTTCTTTCCAAATTCTTATATCGGTATTTTATATTTATGAATTTATTTATGCAAAATTTTTACAATTATTCAGTTCGTCCTATTATAGAATTTGCGTTCCTACAATCCCTCCTATAGGGCTTGGTCTCTTGAACAAATTGTTTCTTGCTGGATGTTGTATTCCACAAATGCATATCATCTTGTTTCCCTCTTTGTTCATACAATCAAATCTGTTTTAGCGTTATAAAAAGTCTTATCATTTTGATATTATCTACATATGTGGGTCTAAAATTTCCTAATATGAGTGGGGCCTGAGGCTAAGAATGGCTCAAAACTTATACCGTTATCGCACGGCTATGTTACATAGCCTAGAAGATGCCCAGTGATGTATTCGGGTTTCACTAACAACTACATGGTTATGTTGCGGTCCTTGCGGATGATAGGTAACAATGCATTCATTGAGCTTTTACCTAAGCAGTGGACTATGGTAGTAATTTAGGAAAGATAAACATGAAAAATTCATATATGAACCTTCCAATTCTACAACCTTACGAGCTTTGTTGGAGACTTCTACCACCAGAGTCAAGACCTAATGGATATATTCCCAACCAGGTGGTCCCTAAGTTATAAAAAGGTGGAACAATGTCCTAAGATCATCCCTTAATCTCTTGATTAATTATCACGAAAATATCATTCAAATCACCAATTTTCAAATTTGGTTGAAATAAAACAATAATTTTTTTATACAAAAAAACACTCAATTTTCATCAACAAACCATTTTAATAAATAATTTTCATTGACACTATAATTTTAGTCTTATCGTTTGCCAACCGTTATAGTATGCCTAAAATGGCTTTTAAAATTGATGTTTTTTTGGCACAAATAAAAACAAAAGACTGAAAGTTAACTTTTATAAAAAAATATTTAGTAACTATAAAGTTTTATAAATTTAAATTTTGAATAAATAAAAATATTATTTTTTCATTGTTTTATTCAAAATAAAATTTAAATAACTTTCATTTATATTCTAAAATAGTTATTTAACATATCATTAATTTAATAATTATTTATTAAATAATTATAAAGAAATTTTATACTTATTTAATTATGTCATTTTTTGTAACTATTCTTATAGTTCTAATTGGATTATGGTTCACATTTTTCTGATTGTTTGTAAAATATTAATATAACTTTTTTCTTTTGAGAATAAAAAGTTGAATTAACATTTCACTAACATATTTTTTACGGTCAATTTATAAAACATACTCCAAATAAGATTATATATAAAATTACGGAAATTGATCGTAAATAATTATAAAAGTTCATCATAATCATTTTATAACTAAATACTCTTATATTTTATTTTGAATTATTTCTTATTTATAATTTTATTATTAGTGTTATATTTTTAATATTTAAAATTCAATATTTTGGAAAAATATTAATTTATATTTATGTCAAAAATATCAATTTTAAAAGCAATTTTAGGCCTACCGTTAGTCAACTATAACTTTTAACTAATAATAGACCTTAAATTATATGGTCAACAAAAGTTTATGATTAATATGGCTCATAAATGAAAGTTTAATGTTCTTTTGGTTTACCAAAAAATTAATGTTTTATTTCAACCAAATTTGAAAGTTGATGATTTAAAAGATATTTTCTATTTAATTATCCCTTGATCTCTTGATTAATAACTCTCTACGCAAGCATTGTGCTCAAATCAGCAACTCTCACCAATAGACTTCACAATAGACTTCACAGACCTTATAAAGAACCATAAGTAAATGCATTCATGAGTTCATTAGAGTAAACCATAAGCCCAAAGTTCTGAAATAAATTCATTATACCATAACAAATATCAAATGATAGGAAGATTTAAGAGTTAGTAATAATTTGATAGAATTTCGATCTGGGATACTAAACTTTAGTGATTTATACAAGAAAACATTTCAAAGCATAAATAGAAAAAATAAAAACATGGAATTCAGAGACGATAATTGAGAAGCGTGTGAATCTTGGAAGTTTATGTGTCTTTGGGTTGAGAAATGTGAGATTTTTGGAATATATTTGCCATTCTCTTGTCAAATTTTGTCGTGAGAATCTTGAACTATGTTATTGTATTGTCAAATTATATAATTCGTTCGATACTGGAGTTATGCAGTTGCGTGGTTTAATACTCAACTCTGAGTTAAAAAATAGATATGTAAAAAGAAATCTAAAACAAATAAAAATTTGAAGACTGCAACAATTAATACATTTTTTTCTCAAATTGCAAAACTAATGTTTCTCTAAAATTCTTTAATTTTTCTCTAATATGTTTGAACTTGAAGATAACACACTTTAGATCAAGTTCTCATTTATGTGTATATTTTTCCTCATAACTTTATTTTGTTTTTGCAAAATTTTCATTATGTATTTTTTTATGTTTCCTTCCTACAAATATAAATAAATTTATAGATTCAACTGATGTGATTGTTTTCTTATTATTCTAGTTTAAAATTCAACTGTCGAAATTTTTTTCTGATTTAAAATTATTTTTAACATTTTTGGATATATATATTTTTCATATCTGAATACAATATAATATATTTCATTAACATACTTTATTAGGAAATTTTTGAGACTTTTTTTTAAAAGTCTGAAATTTAATAAAATATGGCGTGTGACCATATTTGAATCCGATAAAAATGACACCAAAGCTTGTATAATTTTTTCATCATTTTGCCTCATATTTTTGTCTTAATGTTTTTCTTATTTTTGCAGGTTTCATTCATTAGTTTTAATCTTCCTTTTATAAAATGTAAGATCTAGATTTATAGATTTTATATGTGTATTTTTGTGGGTTGTGTGTGTTATATCCAAATAAAACTATATATTTAACTCTATCTGATTGGTTTCTTATTTTTCAACTTACAAAATTCAAAATTTTCAAAAATCATTATTAAAAAAAAAAACATTTTTAGATATACATGTTTTCATATCTAAATATGATATTATATACTTCATTAAAAACTTTATTAGCAATTTTTTTTAAAGAAGCATGAAATGTAGTAAAGTGTGGTTTCTCACCATATCTGAATTCGGTAACATGGTACCAAACCTTGTATCAATTTTTAATATATTTTGTCTCATATTTTCCACTATTTTTTCTTGTTTTTTTATATTATTCATTCTATGATTTGATATTACCTTTATAAATAGGTAAACTATAGATTTATATATTTTATATATGCATTTTTTATTTTTGTGTGTAAGATCCGAGTACAATTATAGAGTCATTTCAATGTAATTGTTTTTATTATTATTTTAGATTTAAGTTTTAATTTTGAGGATAAAATTCTGATTTGAAGCTATTAAATTTTTTGTTGTATATTTTTTCTAATCTGAACACGATACATATTTTATTAGAAGTACAATGTGGTTTTTCACCACATTTGAATATGGCAAGATATAGTATAGTTCTTAACAAAATACACGTTCATATTTTTATGTAATCACTTATTGTTTTTTTTCAGATCTATAAATTTGGATATAATCTTAAATTGTTTTCCTCCATAAATTTTGAGATCTGAGTCAAATATAATAGACTTCATTAACAAACTTCATCAGAGCCATTAGACAATTTTTTTCTTGTATTTTTCTTATGTTTCTCTTGTATGATTCCTAAACATATTATTCATTTTGATTATGTTTATCTTGTATTTTAGTTGTTCTCTTGTATAAATCTTAAATCTAATGTTCATTTGGTTATGTTTCTCTTGTGTTATATTATTAATTTTTGTGAGCTATGTAATTTAACATTAACATAACATACTTATATACTAAAAATAATTCTTTTATAATATTACCATGTATTATAAAATAATAACTTGAAAATTTTGAATTGGAACACGCTAACAAACCAAGTTTTTGTATCAAACATATGTTGTAGTTTAATGTACTTTATTTAATCTATTAATTTAGAATCTTATTTTTTATCTACTATGCAAAAGTTGTTATTTAAATTTGGACTCTTTTATAACTTTTATAACTTTATCATTTTATTATAGACGTTCACCCACTCTTTGGGGGTTTAGTGAGACTTAGATTTCTATAGAGTTTGTTGATTTTAAAAGTGGAGAGATTTTTTAAATTTTGAAAGAGTTGTAGAAAATTTTGTATATTGTGAAAATCTATAAAAATAAACTACTACAATGATTCTAAGAATCCAAGGGAAACAAGTTGATGCAACCCTGATCAGCTATGCAACTCTGGACGAGCTAAAACCAGCTGAGAGAATGTGCATGAGCTGAAATCAGCTGAAGATAGTGTGCATGAGCTGAAACCAGCTGAAGTGAGAGTAGATGAGCTGAATGACCTCAGTGAGACTACCTTGGAGCTGAATGAGCTGGATGATCTAAGTGAAACTAACTTAGAGCTGGAGGAGCTAAGTGACACTGGAGAAGGAGCTGGTTTAGCTGTTGGATCAGATAAAATCGGCTCAAACTAGAAGATGGATCATACTTGTTTCTCTCAGCCCAAAAGAAGTTCAAAACCAAAGTTAAGGATCCATTATCACTTGTTGATAGGCCAGCCACGAAATTCAAGTCCAAAAAACCATTTGAGCTGTTTTGGATCAAGTGATCCAAGAAGAAGTGTTGCAGCCTATGGAGAGTTCATAACAAATTCATTATGGATTTGTTTCTTACCAAATTCGATCAGACCCTTTATTAGATTGTTTCTGACCAATTTTACCAAGGAAATATATAAAAAAAGGAGTCAAGGAAGCAGTCTTGGTCGTGGCTTTCCAGAAGTTCTTCAAAATCAAGTCAAAATTCAACACATCGGTTCTACAAAAGTCTTCAGTCGTAGTCTTTGTTTCTAGTTCCTAAGTTTCTTGTTTTCAGCACAATAATTCTTGTTTTCTAAAGATTGTAAACCAATAAAAAGGCCTAAGTTTCCAAGAATTAAATCAATCACCTTTTTATCAAATCTTCTTATAAAACTTGTGATTCCTTTGTTCAATTGATCGACATCGAATTTGGCCAGGAGAGTGATCTCCCTAAGCCTTTGGTCTTGTTCACTAGTGGGGCTGCATCTCACGGACCAAGACCAACAAACCAGTGTCTGATACTTCCGCAGATCATCACTGAAAACATCTCTACCATCGACCACACTCCCCTTCTATCAATCATCAACCAATCATCATACCATCAGTGTCAGTAACCTGATCCATCACCACCAAATCAATACAAGATCGACCCTCAAGAGCATCCTAAGGTTGTTCCTTAACCAGGAACTCATCACAAGTAGTATTCTCAGTAGATTTTGTGAATTAAAAAGCTAAAAATACAAGTTTCAATAACACTTACTTTAACAAATTTATAGAATAGTTAAAGTATAAATTTTTTGAATAACAAATGATTTTGTATAGACTTATAAATCCAACTCTCACTAACACCCCCTTAATAAATACTTAATATTACTCTAAAAACTTAATGTAAACCGACCTTTCATTAAACCAAACTTTGGTTATCGCCTGATAGACACATGCCAAACAACATAATCAAATTTCATACTAAGTTACTAACCATAAAAAAATATGTTCATATGTTTGGTTCAATAGAAAACCGGCTCATTTATTTAATATATTTCAAATTCCAAAAATAGTTGTATATCTAATAAATATTACACTAGAATCGACAATTTTGAATATTCTTTAACCAATTTCAAAACAATATCCAAATCTAGAAACTAAATAGATCTTTTAATTGATTATATGCCTAAATAATGTTTATTTAAATTGTTTCTATATTTTATAGTCAATATTTAATATCTATATAAAAATAATAAAATAGATTTGGGCATTTGGTTCTCAGTTCCGGTTTGGTTATCCGGTTCTTCAATATTAGAGGTTTATTATCCATTCGAATATTTAGAAAATTTAATTCGATTTCGGTTTTAGTTTTTTGGTTCTCGGTTTGGTTTGGGTAACAAAGTTAGGAACCGGCTAATATCCTAAATAATTTTGAACCTCATTTGGTTACGGGTTTTTGGTTAATCTCGAGTTAAAAAATCATAAAATTGGTTTTTCGGATTAAATATCAGATTTTCTAGGTTCTTAGATAAATTTTAGATAATATGGATAAAAATATTCTGTTAATTCGGTTTTTGGGATTTCTCTTTAAAATAGTATTTTAAAATTATTTGATTATTTTTAAACTGAATATAGTTAATATTTATAAGTATATAAATTATATTATAGAAATTTTGAGTATCTATTTAGTTTTTGGTTTGGCTCTAGTTCCGTGGTTCTAAAGATATAGAATCCATTCGGAAAATTCGTAAAATTCAAACCTGAACCGAACTTCTTTTTCAGTTTGGTTCCATTCTGTTATTCGGTTTCAAACAAATTTGCTCAGACCTATAACAGATAATATCTTCTATTGTACATACATAAATTTATTGTAGTCATACATGACTGACATTCTAAGTGATTTTTTAAAATGAGATATTTTCCAACACATAATACAAATAAAAAAAATCAAATAATCTTAACCAATATCTTTTATTAGTAAAATATATGCATGAACATTAAAAGATATATGAACAGAAACATTTTACTTATCTTTGTAACCACATCTGCATCTTCCTGTCCAAAAAGACAGCATATTAGTTAATCTTCTTATTATATGAGTATTCGATTAAATTTCCTCAAACAATATGTAACAAAGAAAAATTAACTTTTAATTTGTCATATTTGTTGAACATGTCTCCTTATCTTACATGTTCATCCGTGTACTCTGTTTTTATGGTTGAATAGCAATGACCTCATAAACATTAAAGCGAGTTAGTATATACTTCATCATTGAATGAATGAGAGCTCATAGAAAAATAACATGTTAAATTAATTTATAGTCAATTTCCTATCATTTCATTATTTTTGCATACTAATGCTAATATATATGCCTCTGTTCCATAAAGTAACATGTAAATAAAATACTAAGCCAAGCCCACCTTCTGAAATATAAGATGCCTATACGAAACCTATTCGTTTAGAAAAAATATTTATGAAACACTTTTATCATATCCCCATTTTTGAAAAGATATATTTAATTTAAAATGATATAAAACACGTATGTGTTTAACTTTAAAGATTTTTATAATTACAATATTAAAGATGTTTATATATTATTTGTCTAACTAATCTAATTTAATTCAACTAAATTTTTTATGAAAGTACACAATTAACACAAGATAATAAAAAATACGATTTATTATCTTGTGTTAATTGTGTACTTTCATAACAATTTTAGTTGAATTAAATTAGATTAGTTATCTTGTGTTAATTGAAATAATAAATCATATTTGTTTGTGTTAATGTGATAACACAATCATATTTATAATTATATTTTAAAATTATTTTAAAATATGATTTAAAATTGTTATGAAAGTACACAATTAAGAAAAAATAATAAATTATATTTACGGATCCATCAGATCCGTAATTTGAGTATATGGATTCGGATTCGTGCATTCCGAATATCCGGATTTCGAATATCCATCTAGATATTATGATATCCGCGAGTATCCGGATCCGGATCCGTAAAAAAAAATAAAAAAAAATAAAAATATTTTTTAAAATAAAAAATCTAAAAATATTACATAAATTAAATATTTTTACAAAATTTATGAATTTATTTATGCATATAATATTATTAAAATTAAAATATAATATTATAAAACTAATTTTATGTATAAATATTAATAAATCAACTATAATTATTAATAAATTTTAAGCTATAATTGGATCCGGATCCGGATATCCGGACTTAAAATTTAAGATACCCGGACTCGAATCTGGATTTGGCGAATCCGTCTTTTCACTATGTGAATTCGGATTCAGATTTGGACTGTCCGGATATCCTAAATTTTGGATCGGATCAGATCGGATCTCGAATCGGTTCTCGAATCTCAAATAATAATTCCAGGCATACACGCAACTGCGATGATCCGAATCTAGTTCAAAATTACAATATAACACAATTTCAATCTAAACACAATTTAAAAAAACATTATAAAAATTTAAACATAAGGAATGTACAAACTTATATAATAGACTTCTGCATGACACTTTTTATCAGAATTCTTAAAGAGATAATTTTAGCTTATAAAATTTGGATAAATACGATCAAAAAAATATGAGAGCAGACTTCGGGCAAAATATTCACATATTAGCTAGAAATATAATTAAAAGATGTTTATCTAATAATTATAACACATTAAATTGTAAAATCATTCAGAAGAAGAACAAATCATAAACGCACATGAAAATCAGAAATTATAAAATTTACTATAAACACAAAGAAGGTTCAAATTTACCAAAAATAACAAGAATGGTTCATATGGAAACTGCTCTAATAGATTTAAGTCTACTATAGAAGATTTCCTAAGGAATTCTACTCTAAAATACTTCAAGCAAAGTCTACTTTTTAGATTAATTTTACAATTGCAAATTCATGAATGAAAATTTCATGTGAAATCTGGTCGATGACTTTACCTAAAGTCTTCCTTTGTAAGTTAATGGCAAGTTTTGTATTTGAAAATGTTTTTGGGTTTCCCAGAGAAAAATTTATCCAAAATACACTTTGATAATAATGTTAATTTTCCAGTTGAATAAAATCTTTTATGAATTTAACTTTTGAAGCAGACTTCAAAAGATTTCAAAAGAAATCTTTGCGAAATATGTTAGTTTTGCAATTGACCATGTTTAATTTTATCAAAGCATATTTTGGGTGAGGTATGTTCTTGTATAAAAAATTGAAGTATGCTCTGAAAAGCAGATTTTAGTTTTGTATTTGACTAAAATCTCAAAATAAATTAACATCATACTTCGAGTGAAGTTTGCTCTATTTTTAAAATAGTAAACTTGATATGAAGTACATATGCTAATTAATTTCTTATTTGGTTAAATGTTTTAACATTTCTGTCAAATGTAAAACTGATATTAGAATACTTCTTATGACACATCGGAAACTTCATGTGGCATGAGGGATACTCAACCGCCTCTTTTGAATATTCAAATTTTTGGTAAAATGAAAAATTTACCCCCCTTTTACAAAGAATTTATATGAAGTCTATTGGATTTTGAGTTACTTTGATTTCTGGTCAAGGAGAGCTTCAAGCTCGAGATGGTAGTAAAGAGAGGAGCTTGAAATATCTCTTGTTGCTAGGTAAGCATGTAAGAACATTTAGTTTTTGCTCAATTTTATCATGTGTTTCTTTGTGTTTGATGGGTGGTTTGTAATGACAGAGATGAGGTGAACGAGTTTAAAACTGGTGAGACACAACTTGAAGCAATTTACGAAAGTGAGTTTGAGAATGAGGAGAGTACTAACTCTGGAAAAGGAGGTAAGATGGATGAATTTGAGGATATTTTGGGCTGATATTTGTTTGAGATCGAAGAACCAATAGCTGAATTTGAGGATGAATTACTGACTGAAAGGACTGCGATTCCATATAGTTCAGATGATGATTCTGAGGATGAAATTGATTTGCGTGATAAGAGAATGAGAAATAGAAAACATGATAAGTTAGCTTTGGAAAGTAGTTACTATACAGTCTCTTGAGTTTGGAGAGGTTGTCTTAGAGTATGCTTTGACTAAGGGAAGGAACATAAAGCAAGATAGGTGAGATTAAGATGAAAGTTTCATTTGTGTGTGGCATCGGTGGGAAGCGTAAGTGGAGGCTAGCTCGTACGATAAGGATAGTCAGAAATGGTTGTTGAAGACGAAGTACAAATACCATAGTTGCACAACATATGAGAAATGAAAGCTTTTGAAGAGTCTGGTGATTACAAGGTTTTTCTTGGATAACATAAGGCAAAATAAAAACTTAATGCCTGAAGATATCCAAAAATAATCAAAGAGAAGTGGAAAATAGTTAGCACAAGGAATCAGTGCTAAAGAGGGAGACTTCTAACATTAAGATGGCTTGAAAAAGAATATGATGAAATTTTTTCTCACCTTCTAGGATATGCACATGAGATCCTCTTCACAAATAAGAGATCCACAGCCATAGTAGACACCTACAAAACAAGGACAATAACGATGTCTTCAGCCGATTTTATGTTTGTTTTGAGAATCTTCGAGACACTTTGAGAGGTTATTGGAGGCCAATCATTAGAGTTGATGGTACATTCTTGAAGGTTGCTGTGAAAGGAGTGTTTCTCACTACTGTGAGACATGATGCAAACAATCAAATATATCACATTTGTTGGTTTGTGGTCCAATCCGAAACATCATAAAATTGGTTATGGTTTGTCCTACAAATCAAGAGACTTAGTTCTGAAAGATGGCAGTAGATTTGTAGTAATTTCAGACCAATCAAAGGGGGTGAAGAGTGATGTTGTGTCAAAGTTACCAAATGCTGAGCATAGGAAATGTGTAAAACACATTGTTGAAAAATTGAACAAGAATCATGCCAAGAAGGAATTGTTGAAACCGATGGTGCGGGACATTTCTCAGAGAAATGATTGATGCTGGTTTGAATGTTTGATCAGCCTGTGTGAGACTTCTTTTTTACAATTGATGTGGCAGTACACTTACAACCTTAACCTCGAGCCAGTTAGATGAACGAGTGTATGGATGTGATCAGATTTGCCACTAGTAATCGTTCCTCTAGAGCCTGCTACACCTAGGAGAAAAAAAGAAGAAGAAACAAAAGAAATTCCATAAAATAAAGAATCACGCAAGAAGAAGAAAAAAAAATAAGGTTGAAAAGCTTGGTATAGGTGGTCGCACAATCCACTGTTCGAAGTGTGATGCAGCTGGTCATAATGAAAACAGTTGTAAGATTCATCCAAAGAAAAAGAAGAAGATGAACAGTAAAGAGGTATGAGCTAGATATCGTGTTTGATCTATTATTTGGGGAAATTGTTGTAGATTGGCTTCTTGATAAAACTAAGAAATCTAATGCGTGATTTTAATTTCAGGGAACTTTTCATGGGATGGATGAAGTAAGACTTACACATACTACACAGAGTCAGAGCTACTCGGGTTGTGTTTAGTCGAGTTGGTGACTTTGTGTTTCAATCATCTTGTTTTTTAGTAGACTTGTGCTTTTGTTTACAGTCGACTTTGTGATGCTGGTTATGTAAGACTTTTTTCTTTATGTAAGACTATGCTTTTCTGTCTAAACTCATGTTTTAAGATGAAATGTTCTTTAGGTTCAACGATATGTTCCAAACACATACAATAGAGACATAAATTCATTACATAAGTCTAAGGACATGTTTCAAACACATACAATAAATTCATTACATATAATCAAACCACATAGACAACATGATTTTTGAAACTCAAAGTGCTCTTTATTCTCATCACTTCTTCATCTTATTGGACCCCTTTCAGTAAAACCAGATCATATTATAGCTTTCAATCATCTCTTCATTCATCTTAATTCTCATTGCTTCTTCTTCCATCTTAATTCCCATTGCTTCTTCTTCCATCTTCTCATGCCTTGTTTTTAAAAACTCAAAATGCTCCATCATACTCTTTCGTAGCTCCTTAACATCATTCATAAATTCCTCATGTTTTGCATCAACATTTCTTATCCCATATATCACAGCTTCATCTACCCATTTGAACATAAGCCTCTCCATTTTTCTCTAGCATCAAAAACAGACAACAAGATTCTCGATGAAAGCTACAAAGTGACAGAGATTAAAGATATAATGGCTATGTAAACAACAAGATTCTTGTACTTGCATTGCAATTTCACACTTGTAGAATCTTCTATACATATTTTTGGATCTTTGAGACAAAGATGGCCACATTCTTACCACACCAACATTGTGTTGGTACGCCTCCTTTTGTTCTCTCCTGTCACGACGAAGATGAGGCTAAGATGTTCATGATCGATCTGTAATCTCTCTCTCTCTCTCTCTCTCTCTCTCTCTCTCTCTCTCTCTCTCTCTCTCTCTCTCTCTCTCTCTCTCTCTCTCTCTCTCTCTCTCTCTCTCTCTCTCTCTCTCTCTCTCTCTCTCTCTCTCTCTCTCTCTCTCTCTCTCTCTCTCTCTNTGTGAGAAAGGGGATAGACCAAACCCTAATTTTTATTTACCCCAAATTAACTTCAATTAAACTGAATTGTGTCAGATTTTAATGGGTCGTCTGATTTGACTAATGGAAAATCACTATTTCCTAAACACGATTAATCTACTTTTAACTTCAATTTCGAAATTAGATTAGAGAGGGATTTGGGCAGAACTAAAAAGAAAAGGAGGCGATGTGAAGATAATTTGTGTATATGGGGGGGAGGGGGTTTGGTCAAGATGTTGATAGTATGGGAGAATAGATAGGGTTGTGATGTTTGCAGGGGATAACCAGTCGTTCCAATTTTTATTTTTTTATTATATTAAATAAATATATAATTATTATTAATTTAAATATTTAATTTATAATATTACCAACAATTAAAATTGTATCTGTATAAAGTTCCATATACGGTAATGAAACATTGTGTCTCAAAAAATGTGACTACCACGATCACTTACATAAGTCTAGAAGATGTCCATTGATGTATTCGGGTTTGACTCACAACTACATGATTAGGTCACGGTTTTACAAGAAAGAGATATCCAAGATTAGCAATTGGAAGCATTCATTGGGATTTCACCTAAGAATATCCTCAAAAAATAGAAACATTTAAAATTCATGTATGTGCTTTGAACTCAGCCCATTATATCATCAGATGCAATGGATATTTTTCCAAGCTTATTGATTGAAAACATTATAAAAGCTCGAAACCCATGCTTAACATAACTTAAGTCCTACGAAACATAGAATAATGTTCGAAAGATTTATTATCCCTTAGGACATAATTAATGCAAGTTTCTTATGAATGGTCTGTTAGCGAATATAAGAGACGTTTCTTAGCTTTTAACTAAAAAGGCTAAGAACCGTCTCTTATATCTTTTATTTAAGAGATTCTCCCTCTAAAAGATTCTTCCTAAAAAACATGCATTAATCATGGTCTTAGTCTCTTGGCTTCATACATTAATTATCTCATGCAGCATTGTGCCCGAATAAACACCCACACCAAGAGACAATTCTTAAACTTTATTAAGAACCATAAGTAAATACTTCATGAGTTCATTAGTGTAAACATGCTTCAAATGATCATTCAAGAGAACGAATAAAGAAACGAAAACCCAAAGTTCTAAAACAAATTCACAACACCAATTTACACCAACTCCTAAGTTTTTTTTTTTGAGCATTCCAACTCCTCAGTTTCATTAGAGACTAGATAGATTACCATGCATAAAGCCATAACTAGGAACAGCCAACCCCTTGAATATCTAAATCTCATCTGTAACATACATTAAAACATATGTCATAGAAATGATCTAATAAGAAGACAAACATTAAACATAAATCATGATATTCGTTAATAGGCCCAAGAGATGATCACACTCACAATCCACTCCACCCCAAATATACATGAAATCAGAAAAAAATCAAAAGATAGGGGGAGATAAGAGTTAGTAACTCTTTAATAGAATTATGATTTCATCAAAACTAAACATTACTGATATAAATAAGAAAACATTACATAGTATAAATAGGAATATCGAAATCATGGAATTCCATGGTACTTATAGAGATGATAATTGAGAAGCTTGTGAATCTTGGAAGTTTATGTGTCTTTTCTGTTGAGAAATGTGAAAACTTTGGAATATATATGCCACTGTCTTATCAAATTTTGTCTTGGGAATCTTGTAAGCATTTTGTCATTGTATTGTCAAATCTTATAATTTGTAGAAATTGGAGTTATCCAATTGCATGGGTAAATCCTCAGTTGTGATTTAAAATATTTAGATATCTAAAACAAGATAAAATACGTAGAATATGGATGTAGCATGCAGGTGACGTATATGTGAACACCTGATGTAATAAATAAGAGTATTTGTGGCTTAAAATACAGTAACTAAAAAAGTGTGTTTGGCAAACATTTGTGATTGGTTAGCAACGGTAAACATAAAATTTGCACGAGCATATAATGTAAGATTTTTTTTTAAAAAAATAAAAAATATATTATTATAAATCAATAAAAATATAATTTCAAAAAATCATTAAATAAATAATTAAATTATAATTTTTAGAGATTTGAAACTGTTATTTGTATAATAAGTTTGCTTGATAACTATAAATATATTTAATATATTTAAAGTTATTTTTACCTCACCGGATTATACTCTCGTGTGAAACGAGAAAACATGTGGAAATCAAAAAATAACAATAGAAAGATGTTTTATGATTCTAAATAAGACAATTAAAAGTTTTTTTAAAAAGACAATAAAATAAAAGTGGATACCGAAAATAACCAGATAGCTAATGAGGATGATGCACGACTTAACGGTCCGAAAGAAAGATACCGAGTCTTGATATTTTGACCTTTAGGTGAAAACAAGAGGTTTTTAGTGGTAAAGCAACCGGAAAATAGTCGTATTAGTTGGTCGGTGTCTCACAGACGAAGAGAAGAAACTTCAACAGAAAAATTGGATCTCTGTCTTTGTGGATAGATGATCCTATTTATGGACTTTTATAGATGATCCTATCATGAAAACGTTATTTGTATTGGATTTATTTCGATCGTACGGGTCAACCTGGCTCAAAAAAAAATGAATGAGTTTCATCTACCACTATTCTCCTGAAAAGTCATTCCTTATGCTCAGATGGTTGGATGTTCGTACTAGCAGCGGGTTTCGTGCTGAAGAGCTTCACAAAATCTCTCCATACCTTCTCTTTTGCCATGTTTCATTGATATATCTTAGAGCACCTTTATGGTCGGGTGCTTCACTTAAGTTTCTTGATTCAAAAATATTAATATTTAATTAAAATTATATTAATGAATTAAATTTTAATATATTTTTTAAGTTTGGATAACTATAAAACAAACAGCTGGCGTCAGGGATTAGAAAGGATATCTAAAACTCTTTTCTGTAAAATACTTTTCTTTTTCTCTTAATTTTTTCTTTTCTTTTATTGTTAAGATACTTGGTGGATATGTGTCATTGGAAATGATTTTATTCATCTATCACATATATCAACTTACATGGTATAAAATTTTAAATATACATTCTTATGAAATATCTTGAGAAAACTCATTTGTGGACTAGTGGTTTTGAAGGAGCTTCGGTCCTAATACGGACCCGGTTTCGAACCTCGTGTGGCCACTCTGACTAGCGTTAAATCGCAAGAATATATGGAATGCCATGAGTTTTGTAGGACTAATCGGTTGACTTCGGTCGTCGAATCCCCACAGTTATTAAAAAAAAAAACATTTTTTCGTAAAACCGTCAATCTATCCAATGCAAGAGAGTAATACATGATGTGGACATACGAACCATTTCTTATTCACCTATATATTTTGTTTAAAAAAACAGAAGAATTTTATTAAAAGTGCATTGAGCTACTGGATAGCTAGCGTTTGTAGTTAGATCCATTGTGCCTCTACTTCAATTTTCGTTGGAAGGGAGACCTTACACCATATTTCAGTATTAGGAACAATTGTTTCCGGCCTAAAAAAATTATTTTGGTCGAGTGCCTAGATATCTCCAGATTAATTGGAAAAAAACGTCACTATAATAGATGAATGTTATTTTGTAAGAAAATATAAAAGAATACTGTTTTTTAAAAAAAAATATAGACACAAAATAATAATATTCTTTATATTCTCTTGAATATCACTCTTCTATTATAAATGCTTAGAGCAAAATTCACATTTATCACAGAGTGTTGCTATTTTTAAGAGAAAATAAAGAAATGTGCGAGAGATACTAGTAATACTAACATAGTTGTGTTTGGATTCCTTCCCCCATACGGATTCACCTTGACTTCTCGTATAACCACTTACCCCATAATACCATCAATTCTAGATAACATGACACAAAGATGGGTTCAAGCGAGGTGGCTTTGTCATTTTTCAGCTACTACATCATCTAACCAGTCAAGACTGATCTTGAGTCCACCGGGAGGCCTCATCGTAAAAACCTCTAGCCTCTAGGGACTAAAATCAGGTTCTTTCTATTAATTACTTGGACTATTATAGCACAAACCCAAATACCTCCTACAAATAAAGAACTATATTAAACAAATAGCACTACAATATTTGTATGAATTAGTTACACGTGACACTTATGAGACTTTTAAAAATGAAGAAATAGCATTAAATAAATAGCATTAAAATATGAGGAAATATATGCATCTTCAACATTATAATATATACTCCTATATATGCGTTTAAACTATTTAGCCCAAGCTATTGTTCCTTGATAAGTGTCTTCGCGCTACTGAATACGAGATGTAACCAGTGGTGGAGGCAGCAATTTCTTTTAGAGGGAACAATTTGGGAACATATATATTTTGCAGGAGTCAATAAGCTAAAATATCATTTTCTTTAAGAATATATATATTTTGCAGGAGTCAATAAGCTAAAATATCATTTTCTTTAAAAATACAAGAAAATTCTTTAAAACAAAAATTCATATAGTATAACATTTGTTCCGCCACTGGATGTAACTGGGGAATAAGTGATTAGGATGGGAGAACGACCATAACTAATCAATTTTGAACTCAAGCCAATGATCTGGACAAGAAACGAATGATAAAGGAGTGGTCCAAACATTTTAAATGGCAGTAAGGAAACTGAGAACAAGGAGACAAGGCAACAAAAACAACCATGACAGCCCAACCCTGATACATAGTAAGGAAAGAAAATATGTGAGAATAAATAGAGCCAAAATTAAATGAGAAAAAGTATTAACTCTTTTTATTTTATCACATTCCCTTGATATATTGGTGTTTTTACTAGTTTATAATCTATGTTTTGAGTCTTTTATCGAGTCAAAATATGTGTTTTAAGGTCTTTTAGGGTCTTTTGGTTTACTTTGTGTTTTTCACGGTTTAGGTCAGATTAGATGCAAAAAAGTCAGTTGGAAATGAGTTGTGGGCTGAAAATGGTTAGGTTGCTAAGCTGATGTTGAATATGTGGAATCACTCTCTAAAGTTGGTATTAATTGATATGGCTTGTAACTGATGAGGTGAAAGTTATGTTCTAAAGGATATGTGAATTCTCATGTCTTCAAACTTTTTCATCGTATTCAAATTTTTGTTAGTCTTTAATTGAGGACAAACAAATGTTCAAGTATGGGGGAAATGATATATCAGTGCCTTAATAGTCTATAATATATGCTTTAAGTCCTTTATCTGAGTCAAAGTATGTGTTTTAAAGTTTTTAACGTTTTATTTTGTATTTTTCAGGGTGTATGTCGAATTGGATGCAACAAGGGAAATTGGAGATGTAGTGTTATGCATATGCATCAGAAGTTTAGCAATGTACAGAAGACTTACCATCAATGGATTTTGATCAAATTTTAGAATATATAGAGAATTGAGTTAGCTTTTCAATTTCACCAATTTAAAGTTGATATGACGGCTGGATTAAAAGTTATGATTGTTTTACTAAAGAATTGTTCATCTGATGCGTGAGGAGAAAAATGCCGAGAAATCATATCGAACAATCTGACATTAGATCGATCGATCCACTCTTAGAAAAAAGGGAATTATGCACTTTTCACTTTACTCCGAAACTATCTTAAATTAACATAATTGGTCAATGAAACTATCTTAAATTAACAAAAGGGAATTATGTATCAGCGTGTTTTAACATATACTTACTATTTTCAGTCCTTGTTTATGCTAACCTTTATTTTGCAACAAATTATTAGATTTGAGAGTTTTCGGAAATGAGAGATTTATTTTCTGAACCCAGTTTCTCATTTATTTAATAGTGTTTTCTATATTGGTTTGGGTTTCTGCTTCTATGTCTGAGTAATTTCATTGTTAGATTGAAAGGTGTCAACAGAGATGAAGATTGAATATTTATGGTTGATACATTAAAGAATTTTAACTAGAGTTTTTCACATATATTGTTATTTATGCTTGAACTTTTTTGGTCAATTAGTTTATTGATCTTCAGTTGATTAGATACAGTGGAAGTTGATTTAATTGCCCAAAATAAATTTTTATGAGTAAACTGTCTTTGACATGGAAAATGGCATATTTACATGTGAATTTTACATATTGTGTATTTTTCTTCCCAAATTGTGGTAGTACGTATTTCAAACTGAACTAAAGAATAATTCAAAAAAAAATTAACTTTCAAAATCGTGTTTATATTTATATTGACCGTCAAAGGTGTTAGTCAGCCGCTAATTTATCAAAAAGAAATTATTTTGGATCAATTCTATAAAATAAAATTGGTTCATTGGAAAGTTTGAATTTGTGCACTGGTGGACAAGTAAGGACATGTTAACCACTAGATCAAAGTAACTTTCATATATTAGTAGTGTAAACCCTAAGTTATATATAAATTTTAGTTTTATGAAATAAATGTTATCAAAATTTTATTGTTTTAGTCATATCAAACAAATATATAATTATTTATATTTTAATTGAATTTTAAAAATCCCTGTTTTATAAATTGAAGTTAATTATTATTAATTTAAATATTTACTTTATAATATTACTAAAATTGAAATATATCGTAAATTTTAGAATTTTTGTTGTTGTATGTGTATAAAATTAAATTTAAATATTAAATTTTCATAACAATTATTAATTTAAATTATTACTTTACTAATATTATAAAAACCTGAAATATCTTTTTGGAAATTTAGTTTTATTTTTAAAATGTAACTTTATATACATAACATACACAAAACTTCTAAATATTACAAAATATTTCAATTTTTAGTAATATTATAAATTATATATATATATATATTAATAATAATTAACTGAAATTTATAAAACAAATATTTTAAAGTTACTTTGATCTATTGGTTAAAATATTCTTATTTGTCCCCTAGTGCGCAAGTTCAGACCTCCCAAGGAACTCATTTTTTATTTTACATAATTTATCCAAAACGACGTCGTTTTTGATATATTAACGGTTGACCTACACCTTTGATGGTCAATATATTTATAAGCACGATTTAGAGAGTTTATGTAATTTTTGAATTTTTATTTAGTTTATTTTGAAATACACACTATTACAAAATTTAGGAAAGAAAATGCATGATGGGTAAATTTCATATTGAAATAGGTCTTTTTCCGTCCTTAACCAACATGAGTTGATGTTATTGTGCTTCCTGAACATATCAAAACTCAAATTAATGGATGTCTAATATCATAGGTTTAATGATAGTTAGTATTCTAGGTTGTTAGACATAGTTATTGGAGTCACATGAGTGTAAAGATTATAAAGTTGCATTTTGACTCTAAGAATGGTTATTCATCAATTTCCTCACAAATACATGCATTCATGATCTGATTTCATGTGAATTACCTGATGTCTAGGGCTTTTTCTTATAGCTTACATCTTCTTAGATTTACTGCATTATTTAGTTTCTCTTACAATCAATCTTTGTGTCTTCTAGCTTGATTCGAACTGAGAACTAAAATGTGTATCTGGTCTTTATGGATTCAATCTTGCATTATTATTGTGTACTTTACTATACAGTTGCAGCTAGTTTATCGGATCAAAACATGGATGTTCACCCCTCAAAACGGATGGTAAAGAGGATAGAACAATCCTTATACTTAGTGATTCAAATGAGCTTGGGTTAAGGGCTTTGTGAGAGAAACTGTGAGTTGATCCTCTGAAGTGACATGAGAGACTTAAATTTGTCAATTTTGAATGAATCCTCAAACAAAGTGGTAATCTAGATCTATGTGTTTCATACAAGAGTTATACACGAGATTAGCAACTAAGTCTTTAGCCCCAATATTGTCACAACAAATTTTTGGTGTTGTGGGTACCGTGATGCCTAGCTCCCTCAGCAATGAAGTGATCCAGGAGACCTCTGCAGTGGTGTTTATGAGGGTTCGATATTCAAATTGTGTAGATGAGAGGAAAACACCATTTTGCTTCTACAAGGACCATGCAACCGGATGTCGGCCGATATAAAAAATGTACGCCCGTGAATGTGTAGTCATCTTTATTTTCTTCCCGAACCGCGTTGATAAAAGCATTAGAGTGGGAGTGTTATTTTTGCGTTCCAGAGAGGTAATGGATATATGCCTTTGGTATGATGTCATCAACGTAGGCAAGCATTCAAAAAGGGATTTTTTTATAGATGAAAAATGAAGCATCGGCTAAAGAGTTTAAAAACTCATAAAAACTGAAATGTGCAGAGCTCATTGTACTATGCTCATGGTGATTTTTACTCCACAAATAGAATTTTAGAACTTCGAGACAGTTGTATTATTATTATCTTTGTCCTGAAAACCAACCAGTTGCATCATGTACACTTCGTCATGGAGATAGACATGAAGAAAATTAGTGGTGACATCAAGTTGTTTTAAGGGATAATTTTATGGTATAGCAGTGATGAAGGTGGTACATGCTATTTATGGCTTAACCACCGGGCTACATGTGCCATTGTAGTCTAGCCTTATCACTTGATTGTGAAAATGTACATCCATCAACCAATATTTGAAACGTTAGAATGATTGACAATATCCCACATATGGTTTTGAAGTTGAAAGTCTTTTCATCTCTCATAGATTTACACCAATAGAATTTTTAAGTGCTTCAGAAACATGTGTAGGGATCTTGTCACATTGTGGGGGGAGGTAAAACGGTATGGAAATTAATTTTTTGAATCAGTTTTGGTAGTCATGTTTTGCTATGTAGTTGTGGTTATTGTGCCAAAGCTGCAAGAGAGACAGTCGATGGAGGAGCTCCTGAGGATGAGTACCATCAGTAGCAGGGGTTGGTGACCCGTTTGATGGAGTTGTAGAAGCAGAAGGATATGTATATGTTGTAAATTGTGGTAATATTGGTAGTGTCATGATTTCTGGCTCCGCAATCAAAAAGCTGTCTGCAATCGGTACTCGAGAAGTGTATTTTCTAGATTGAATGATCTAGACAGAAATATGAGGTTTAGACGATTGATATCTTAAAAAGACATGTTGTGTTGATTTTGTGTCTATTCTATGTGATGTATATGGTCGGAGCCACACACAAAAAAAATCCTTAGCTTTTGGATAATTGGGGTTTGATGATGTAATTTATGAAATAGACTTTGAAAATGAAATGGTTTTGACGGCATACGATTGATGAGATATACAACCGCCTCAACGCATATGGATAGTACGTTTGTGGCATTGATGCATGGGACAATAGGGCACAACCCGTTTTAACTACATGTCGTTCTTTTCATTCTGCAATCTTGCTATGCTCAGGAGTTTGAGGAGGACGTATGAAGAGTTCAAATTTTTATCGAAATTGATTTTGACCAATACTAGATTTTGTTTTAAGAGATACAACCAAGTGTATCTAGTGTATTAATTAGAAAAATAACATAGTATTTAAAACCATCAAGAGAAAACATTGGTGAAGTCCAAACATCAGCGAAAACTACATCAAGAGAATGTTTGGATTATAAAGTAAAATTAAAAAAGGTATTTTATGTTTATTAATTGAATAAGCCGTGAAGGATGAGCAAGCAAAACATTCAAAGAAATAAGTACATTCAGTTTTGTTTTCTTGTTTTTGAAAAATAAAAAACAGGATGAATCAAACGTGAGTACCAATCCGACATAGTAATTTTAACGACAATAGCAAAAGAAAGAGATGGTGTTTTGGAGCTAGAGATTTGCAGTCACTCATAAGTGTCATCTTCAGACTTTGCTTTCGAGGCGAATAAACCCCATTTGAAAATCTCAAACATGGAATTAAGTAGGCGTAAAGTGAAAACAAAACCATTAGTTTTACACAATTGAAAACTGATATCAAAAGCTCATCAAGGGATCGAACATAAAGAACATGATCAAGTTGTTATGGATATTACATCTGATCATGGGTTTAGCCCCATGAAATAATTACATGTAGACTAGAATTTTAGGTATGGGATACTACTATATATATCTTGTATTCGAAATAATATTATCTTTACATTCTATAAGCTTAATATTGCTTCTAATAATAAGATCTCTTTATGTTTGTGGATGTATCCAAGTTTGTGAATCACGTTAAACATATGTGTATTTATTACATCTTTTTATCTATATGTTTTCGCATATGTTCCTTCTCATAGAAGTTATTTCTAGTCTCAATTCTGCGAATAGCATGCTTCAGTGGGGAACAAAATAGAGTCTCAAGTGAAAAAAAAATATTACTTACAAGTGAGTCTCAAGATTAAGGACGTAGCATCACTAATATATTTAATTAAGTATAAAGTTTGGATTGTTGCAAGAGGTTTTAGTAAAAGAGAGGGAGTACAATATAGTGAGATATTCTCATTAGTAGTTAGACATACTTCCATCAGAGTGTTGCCAGCGCTGGTTCAGGACTTGGACCTTGAGCAACTTGATTTGAAAATTGTGATTCTTCATGGAGAGCTAGAGGAGTAGATACACATGACTCAGCTAGATTTTTTTCAGAATTCTCAGGAAATAAGACCATGTATGTAAGCTCAAGAAGTCACTTTATGGATTTAAATAGTCTCATAGACAGTCTAACAAGAGGTTTGACAGCTATATGATCAAGTTGTTACATCATAAGTCTTTGTGATTGTTGTATCTATGTGAGCTAGTTAAAGGATGGGACATTCATATATTTGGTGCACTACGTGAATGACATGCTGATACCTAGAGAGAAAATGTGTTACATCAAGAAGTTGTATGAGCTTATGAGTTTTGAATTTGAAATAAAAGGATTTGGGTGCAGCAAAGAAGATTCTAGGAATGAAGTTCTTCTTAGATATAGAGAAGAAGAACTATTCTTGTCACAAAAGCCTACATTAATAAGGTGATGATAAGGATCGGGATGTCTTCAGGTAAACCTATCAATACTTTGAGCATTATGAATGTTCATATCACCATGTATGTGGTTCAGTTTGAAGAGGAGATAGAGTATATATCTTGGGTTCCTTATGCTAGCGTTGTAGGAAGTTTGATGTATGTAATGGTTTGCACAAGACCATATATGCAAATGCAGTTAGTGTGGGTAACATGTTTGTGGGACAACCTGGAAAGGAACACTGGACAGCTGTGAAGCAAATTTTCCAGTACATGAAGGATACATGTGATGTTGGTCTAGTCTATAGAAGCAAGAATACTCGACTGATTATACGTTATTTTAATTCTGATTATGCTGGAGAAGATCTATGACCGTTTATGTATTCACCTTGGGCGGTTATGTAGTTAGATGAAAGAAGACTCTACATCCAACAATGACTTTGTCTATTAGTGATGCAGAGTATATGGTATTGAATGAAGTTGTAAAGGAAGGAATATGGTTGAAAGAATTGGTTAATGATCTTAGTTTACATCATGATCAAACTAATATGTATTACGACAGTTTGAACATAATATGTTTGGCCAAGGATCTGATTCATATGAAAAATCTAAGTATATTAATATGAGGTATGACTTCTTGTGGGAAAAGAAGTAAATTGAAGTTAAGAAAGTATGATGTACATATAATCATTCTAACAGGTTCATTAAGATGATTCCTCACAGAAAGTTAGTATTGTTTGGATTTATTAAACATTTTGACTTGTTAGTTTGGTCTGAAAGGACATTTAGCCAAAACAGACATCTGGCCAAAATAGACATTTGGCCCAAAAAGGACATTTAACTGGAAGAGGCATCTGGTTCAAAAGGACATCTGGTCCGAAGAAAAATCTAGTTTGAAAGGGCATTTGTCCCAAAGAGGCATCTGCTCTGAAAAGACATTTCATTCGACAGGACATTTAATCTGAATTGATATTTGAGGATGGTATATCTGCCGCTGATAAGTACATATGGTAGTTGGTGATGATGAGTGTATATGGTGCATCTTGCGCCGATGAGCGCATATGGTACATCTTGCACTGGAAGGTGCATATGGTACATATGTTTTGAGAGAATTCAAGTCAATGTGAAGATTTGTCGATTTGCCATATACATTTGGAAGTTGCATCAAATAAATTATACCAATTGGGATGCAATGCATCAAGTTGTAACAGATGTTTCATCTTATTGTAGGTTTAGGTCTTTGTATTTGTGTGCACTAAGATTTTAGGATGCATAATAATATTATATATATCTTGTATTCAAAGTAACCCTAATTTTGTACTTTATAAGCTTAATATCAACTCTATTAATAAGATTTATCTTTACACGTGAATATAATCAAGTTGGTGAACCATATTAAATTTTTGTGTATTTGTTACATTGCTTTCTCCATCTATTTTTGTATTTGTTTATTTTCATGTATGTATTAATGATTTCCATTTCACATATAATTTGCTACATTCAGATTGCACACTAAAAAAATAGAAAAGCAAAAATAAAAATCTTTGATCAAGTAACTGGCAACGAAAATAAAAAAAAAACAAAATAAATACATTAAATAAATAATGTTAAGGAAAGTAAATAAAAAAGGAGATGTGTATATTGAAATTCAAGAGTTAGTTCAATTATGAGTTTATAATCAACATAAATTGAGGATTTTTTGCAAAAATTACTCAAAACTTGAAGTCAATTGCAAAACCAACTCATAATTTTTTATTGAAACTTCCACTTTCCTTTTTCATCTTAGAAGTTCGGATAATTCACGAAAAAACCATTATTTTTTCCAAAAAAAAAAAAAAATGATTGTATTACCATATCATCTCATCTTCATCAAGTATTTACAATATTACCATTGGCTTCAATACACCAACCACCATGAACAACCAATTTGAAGCATTTAATGCTTCTAAAAATAGATTTTGACTTTCCTTTTTCATTTCTTATGCACAATTTTTTTTATCTCTTTCACTTTCTCTCTTTGTTAATCCAAAAACACAAGATTTTGATTCGAAATTTTGTAAGGTTCATAGAACCATTTAAGCTCATGATTTTTGGTCATTAACGAGTGATTCGCTCAACTTGGTCATTTTCTGTGGTATTGGAGAAGTTACACAAGTTATCTCAGTGGTAAAGGTATGAAATCGTTTTTTTACTCAGATTTGTTCGTCCTCCACATAAGTTTTCTCGTTGGAGAAGACTTCTATGAAAGTCTTATGGTCAAAACACATGTTAGTTTTGCAATTGACTTTCTTTGTGTCTTTTTGAAACGACTTATATGGAAGTGGGGAAGACTTCCTGGAAGTTTTTTAACATTTTTTTGTTAACAAAAAAAAACTTGGAAGACTTCCTGAAAGTCTTCTAGAAAAAATAGGTTTGTTTTGCAATTGACCGAATTGTGTCAAAATTTTGACTTTTACAGAAGACTGACTTGTAAGTTTTCTAAGGACGATTCATGGGAAGTCTTCTCAACATTCAAAATTAAGTCTTCCACTGTTGGTGTAAGTCTGTTTAGGTTACTTTTATAATTAACAATAAAACCTTAAAATAATTAATTTTAACCATAAGACTTCCAGGGAAGTCGTCCGGCGGACAGTTTTCCTAGAATTTTTTTGTAGTTTTATTCCGAGATTCTGGTCAATAAAAGACTTACAACAGAAGGCTTTTCTGGATGTTTTTCCTTTAAAACTAAATATTTTAAGTTTTTATTGTTAATTGTAAAAGTAACCTAAGCAGACTTACACCAACGGTTGAAAAACTTAATTTTGAATGTTGAGAAGACTTCTCATGAATCATCCTCAGAGATCTTTTGAAAAAGTCAAATTTCTGACACAATTCGATCAATTGTAAAACAAACCTGTTTTTTCTAGAAGAGTTCTAGGAGCCCCCGTGTTCGAGCCCCCGTTTAGGCAGACTTGAGGTAGCGGGTTGAAGATCGTCAGAGGTTGTCCCTTTTCCTTTTTCCTAAACCCATCCCTCTTGGCATCTGCGAGGTTCTTAAAATATTTTTCAATGTATACTTTATCAACTCCACTCAAAAGAATAGAAGCCTCTGAACGAGCCTCTTGAAAAGCCTCCGACCAAGCCTCTGGAAAAGCGTCTGAACGAGGCTCTGCAAGTGTCTCTATACAAGCTTTCTTTGAAGGTCTCTCACTGACTTCTTCTCTCACAACAAGTCTCTTCACAGAATTCTCTTCCTTCAAGTACACAATGTGCGTCTTTGGATTGGTCAACGGGTTGGTACCAGCGTCTTCCAAGCAATTCATGGTCCACTCCCAACTAGGCGGAGCATTAAACATGACTTGAATTATGGTCTCGACGGCCACATCCTCTGTATCATTATCCCATTTTGAAAACTTTTCTTTAAAGTCCTTCTCAACATAGTTGATCACGCGAGTATGCATTATATAAAGATATCAAGTTAGATATTTGACAGATTAGAAAGATAGAAAACTTATAGGTAAGTCATCTATAAAGATTTCTCACCAGAAGACTTAGTTAAGTTTTTCCGGAAGTCTTCTGGTGAGAAGACTTTCGAGTTAAGTCTTCTGGAAGACTTAACTAAGTCTTCACTTCTGGAAGACTTAACTCGAAAGTCTTCTGACCAAAAAACTTCTGGAAAGACTTAACTAAGTCTTCTGGTAAGTCTTCTGGTGAGAAATCTTTATAGATGACTTAAATATAAGTCGTATTATTTGAGAAATTACATGGTTGTTGATAGCGCCTTTAAAATATTTGCGTCCTTTGGCACCCTTGAATGTCAGCAAAGGTGGAGACGGTTTGTTTGGTATGTGATTCCCATAATTAGCACACAATTCTGGTAGAGCATGGTAGATCCACACCTAGAGAACTTGTATAAACCCATCGACAATATAAGACTTTGTGAAATCTTTTACCTTCAAAGAGTCCATCATCACCTAAAACACCACTCTCCCCATGGATAATTCTCGAATTTCTATAAATCCATGACGAGCCTTGCAAGACTAGCTCGTGTTCCGGTTGAGTACTTCCTCCCTTCAATGAATCCAGTGAAGATGACTAAGTATCCCAGCCGCATGCGATCATTCTGAGACCACTCTTGGCATCTCTGACATGCTCTTATTATCTGCTCTGAAGTTAGACCAGCATCGACAGAAACACCAATCCGCTCACAGAAAGAAGCCATCTCCTTCGTAACCTCATATCTCGAATTTTCAAGGTTCTCAATATACTCGCAGTTGAGACCAGTGAGATGTTCAAACTCTATCAGTGAAAACCTCACCGGGTCTGCACCAACCAGACTCTAAAGCTCATATTTTTTCTTGATGTTGAGCTTGAAACAGAGCATATAATTAACCAGCCTTGATGCCCAACCAAAATCCAATTCCTTGAACTTTAGGAAGACTCTCAATCTTGATTCCTTAAGCTCCTCGTATTCATCATCATGTAGAGCATCCCTTACAGCAGAAAACAACTTGGAGTCATCTGTATGTTATGCTATGCTTTTGATTGGAAAAGGCTCTTCCCCTAAGGTAAATATCTTCTTTGGGAGTTCTAGTGAATTCATTTTTGAGTCTCCATAACAATTAAAAACCAACATCTCAATCACAAACCAAACACAATTACTGGAAGACTTCCTAAAAGACTTCCAGTTAATATATCTGACAAACCTACTGAAAGACTTACTGGAAGACTTCCAATAAGTCTTCTAATAATTCTTCTAATAAGTCTTCCAGTAGCCTTTTCGGATAGTATTAATTGGAAGTCTTCTAGTAAATTTCTCCGAAAAGCCTATTGAAAGACTTCCTCAAAGACTTCCACAAAGTCTAAACAAACCTATTTAAAAACTTACAGTCGGAAGCGAAGCGGTGAAGTTATGGTTGACAACGACAGTAGTGGTTAACATATCTGCAAAACTTGAAGTAAAATAAATAGTCAAACTATCACGTTTAGGATTTAACGGTGGCAAGACTTCGTAAAGGTTCGTCTTTAGTCAAAAACTAAACTCGACACCAAAGAGGAAGAACTTACCGGCGGTGGATCTCAATGACAACAATAACAGAATACGAACGGTTTTGGATCTGAAAATAAAAGAAAGCGGGTTGGTTTAATCTCCCTAAATACTCTTTCGACATGAAAGATAAAGGAGATTCGATGAAAGAAAGAGATTAGCGGCAGTGAAAAATGACAAAAAACGAGAAATTGCGGAAATCGTCTTCGATATCGTCTTTAGAGAAAAACAGCTAGAGTTTCATGGTCTACCAGCAAATAGTGAATTAATAAAAAATTGAAAATTACTATTTATATGTCCGGTAAAACATTTGGTTAGGTTAACTGTAAATTGGTAAAATTCACAACCGGTTCGGCATAGAAGAATTTTTGGAAGTCTTTTCGCAAAAAAAAAGCGAGAAGACTTACAGGGAAGTCTCCTACACCCTATACGACGAGAAGACTTACATGTAAGTATTCTAATACCCTAAACTAAATAACAAACTAAATATCAATAAACACTTCACTAAATTTAAAGCAACTCCAAAACTGTTTAATATACACAAACCTAAACACATATATGTAAAAAATGTTTTTTCAAAAAAATTGGTTAAGCTTCCAAAATCTAACCTTAAAGATACGTACATTACTATAACATATATTTTCAAACCCTAGACCAAAGAACATCATGAGATGATACATTCACTCATCTATGTTGAAAACAGTTCAATTTTACTAGATTTTAATTTATATCATTTACAAATGTTTATTATTACATGATTTAGATTTTCTCCCACAAAAATATTTTTATATAATTTTTAAATTATTTTTAAGATTTACTAAACGAAAAGACTTTTATGGAAGTCTTCTCAGAAGACTTTAAAAAACAGAAGACTTAAATATGATATAAAGATAAAAATGTATATTTTTTGTCATAAGGGGTCTGCTGTAATTCACTATCCTTTTAGGTTACTTTTGCATTTGATTAATGTTTGAGTATATTTTTTTACATTTGAGTTTAAGTTTTAGGTTGGTTTGACAATTTGCCCATAAATTGAATGGTCCATTTTTTTAAAAAAAAACTTAAATTATTGTTTGATTATATGTACTACAAAAATGATTGTAGATTGTTTTCAAATAATCGCCCAACTTTGAGGCTCAATAGCTAAATACATGGCAATTAAATCATGAGCCGAAGCAAATACCTACTGTGGGATGTAGTACTCAATCTTTTGCAATGAAATTTTGACTAAGCAACAATGAACATTAACTAATCTATTCACATTCTATTTAGTTTGGTAGGTAACATTCACGTTTTTCTATGTACTAACAAACTGTTGGCCTCATTTGATTAAAACACTGTCATTGCAGTGTGAATGTCATATTATTACCGTCGTTCACTTAAACAATCTTTAATGGTCATGCATTTGTTTACTCACGAATAAAATTAGAAATTTAGTTCAAAATTAATAGTTTTGCTCCGTTTGATTTGTCGCAAAACAGATATAAATCAATATTCTTTTTGATGAAAATGAACGTGATTTGAATGTTTTAGATGTGAAACAGATGTGGATCAATTAATTTATAACCGCAAATATCCGTCAATATGCCAAATTTATTTAAAAAGTTATAAAAATTATTTATCTAACTATAAAAATTATATAAGATATCAACATACTAATTATAATTTTTATATTTTAAAAATAACTTTTTTACTTTTAGTAGTAGGTTTTTATTAAAAAATATACAATTTATATTTTTTTTAAAGTTAACTAAATGATATAAAACTTATTTTTTATTTTAACTATTATGATCCATAGATAATCAACAAACTTGAACGGATGGATGCAAAATTACTAAATTATATCTGTTGATTAGTTTTTAACAAGAAATCACTAATACCGTAGAACAATCGTGGGGTGGATTCGACCAGCTTTTCAACACTGCTCCTCATGAACCCAAATAATTAGACGTCTCTCATTGCCACACTGTTTTTCATCCACAGGTTCAATGTCTTGTTATATATATACAAGTGTTAACTGGGTCACGTCAGACCCAAATTATTTTTATATATGTGACGACTTATTGGTTTAGGGTTGGCCCAGTCGAGAATCTCCGGTTGTCTACCTTTGTCTTCTTATAGTATAAACGAGACGTAATTAAAATGTAATACTGTGTAACAACAGTTCATGCAATTTATGAGATAAATGCAGTTTTGTTTAAAAAAATAATGTAATTTTGATAGAAAAATAGTAAATTTAAAAGAAAAGTAATGCAGTTTTTAATAGAAAAATAATGTAAAATAGATATATAATATAATTAGAAATTAAATTTTGTTTGTTTAATGACACTGTAGTACTATTTTTGATTTAATATGTATGTATAAATTAACTATTTCTATAAAGTTATTTAAAAGGGCAATTCTCTTAAATAGTCATTTTTAAGTTTTTGTCACAAAAATAACTCTAGAAAAATAAAATGACCAAAATAGTATTATTTTTTATTGAAATTTTCAATTTTTTTATTTTTGTTTTGAAATTTGAAACCCTATGCCCAAACCCACCCCTTTACTCTAAAGCCTAAAGTCTAAATTAGTTAACCCTAGGGTATAAATGCATATAAATAAAAAATTAAGCTTCTAAAAAAACATATTTTGATCATTTTCTTTCTTAAAAACTATTTTTGTGAAAAACAAACTAAAATGGACTATCTAAGGAAATTTCTCTATTTAAAACTAAAATGCATTTCATTTTTTAAGACAAGAAAAACTATTTGTTGTTTCAAAAAAATGAAAATTATAAATAAATGCCTTTCAACATGGAGCAAGTAGTAAAGTTTTTTTTATTAAAAATAAACTTTCAAAAAAGTTGAATGCGTAGTTATGAAAAATGCTGGGTATACAGTACTTTGTGATTTTGAGCTATAGTCCACTAGTTTTTTTTTTTTTTTTGTCAATATAGTCCATTAGTTTACTGAACAATTTTGATTCGTGCAGTTTTGTTATTTAACTTTTAGAAAATCGTAAATTGTTTAATCAATATCGTAATTGGTGAATGATGTGCGTTTTTTAAAAAAACGCTATAATATCCGCTTTTGATTTTCGTGATTCACTACCTAAATCTAAACACACAAATTAAATTAGATTAAAATAAGTTCAAAAAAATAGATTAAATATTATTTTATTTTTAATGAACGTCGAAAAGATTATCTTTGATCTATCTTGCATCTTATATAGTTATATTCCTATCAGCATTTTGAGGGTTCATCGTAATTTCATCAAATAATTTGTAAGTGTTGGTTGATGTTAAAATGTATTTTGTAATATAAATATAGGAGGGAACATAAAAATGCGAAATTTAGAATATTTCTAGAAACTAACATTTACAACACAATAATATATATGCAATATAAAAATATTATATATATGTAATATAAAAAGGTGTATTATATAATATGTATTCTTGTAATCATATTTATATCTTCGAAAACAAGTACTCCCTCCGTTTCAAAATATTTGTCGTTCTGGAGTAGAATTTTTATTTCAAAATAAGTGTCGTTTTCGGTTTTCAATGCAAAATTTATTGATAATATTCTCTATTCTATTTTTCTATTGGTTGGTATATGGTTAGGTGTATTGGTAATAGTGTTTTTATTTTGAAAATATGTAAAATTCAATGTTTTCTTAATCTGTGTGCATAAACCTAGAATGACAACTAATATGAAACAGAGGGAGTAGTACATAGCGCATGCAAAATATTTTGGTAAGTACGAACATTATTTTCTGTAAAAGTAAAAAAGGAAAATAAAATTCACAAAGGAAAAGAAAGAAGTAAAGGCGATAGGAAATATTCACCATTAAAATAAATAAAGAAAAATTCTTTATATAGCTCATTTTAGTTTGTTTGTCATAAAAATAGTTTTTAGAAAAAAAAAATGATTAAAATATTTTTTGAGCTAAAAATGCATATAAATGCATTTATACCTCTAGGGTTAACTAATTTGGACTTTAGAGTTTAGAGTTAAGGAGTGGGTTTGAGGTTAGGGTTTCAAATTTCAAAAAAAATAAATAAAAAAATCAAAATTTCAAAAAAAAAATCTATTTTGGTCATTTTATTTTTAAGGCTATTTTTGTGATAAAAACTTAAAAAAACTATTTAAGAAAATTGCCCATAAAGAGTAAATAGACTTTTCGCTACAGTGCACCATTTTATTTTAAAACATTTTTACAGCCATTTCTAAGCAACAAAATGAGGTGCACAGTAATAAAACGTCGGTGATAGTCATTATGTGGACTACTTTAAGATATTATTATCATATATGTATATAACGATTAACTCATATTTATCGAAGTTCTGTTCAAAAAAGAAAAACACATATTTATCGAAGTTTATGTGCATGAAAATCAACTAAAAGAAAGTTGATGACTACAATTTAATTAGACTACAAATTATAAATCTAAATTTAACTGAATGTTATATATATAACAATTAATGCATACTTTTTTTGAACTAATTTTTACATACTTTCATAAATATCATATTTTGAAAATGTTTTCTTTTTATATATATCAGAAATAAATCTCAAATTTAAACAAATCCAAACTAATCTTCTGAAGACGTGTGACTCACAGATAGGTTTGCACGTCGAATTTACAAATGAACTGAAAGCAAAAATTCATACCCGTGCGGATATTCAAAAATATCATAACGTAATTTTTTCTAACAAGGTTCAAACTCGTAACCTGGATGCAGAAAAGAGTTTGTCCTTACCATTGGGTTATGTTCCAGGCAAGGAAAATATATTTTCTAAATGCCATAGTTCAAAATTTATAAGAAAATAAAGAATATCTAGTAAACATTGTTAAATTATATTATCGTAAATATTTATAGAAACTGAATATATGTAACATTTTTGGTCAAATTTTTCATTAACTAGTTAAAATCAAAGCTAGTAAACTATGATCATATAAAAGTTAAATGAGAGCATTTGCTTCGTTATTAACCAATAGAGGTTATGATTTTAGAAAAAAATGTTGCAAAGGAGACAAAAAAAAACTAGTTCATACTTCTTTCAACACGTTTATTTTTTCACTGATATTGATCTCTTAGGATACTCTGAGTAGAAGCAAACAAATGAGCTAACCCCATAGTTGACATCTTCCTGTCATGAATCCCCACCCACCTACAAGCCATGATAAATCTAACGTGTGTGATAATTTTAGTGATAAATTTTAAAATTCAGAATATAAATGTGATACATAAAATTATACAAATTAAAACACATAGTTAAACAATTGTTTGAGATTATTTTAAGATTTACTTTTAGTATGCTCAAGTTTTAAAACGAAAATCATAATGAACCTGACTTAATATGTTGATTATTGATTACTTTATAGTATAAAGTTTGATCAAACACGCATAATTATATCTATAATATATGTATGTTGTATATTGTTGTCATATTATAAAATTAAAATTTGAAATTAGAATACTGAAATGCCAATTTGCATATATAATAAATGAAGTTCAAGAAATGAAAACAAAAAAAAAAACAGAAAACTTATACAATAATAAATGCATTATAATAAGTGTTGTGTTTAGTTAAATAGTCAAGTGACCACATATACGGTTTTCACGCACTGTTTCGACTCCAGATGCTTGTATTATAGGATTATTGTACTACATGTTTTGTAAATATAGTAATTATCTTTATTTTTGAAATAACCCTATAGTTTAAATATATTATATATTTGCATTTAAAATATTGAAAAGTAAATGGAAAATATCCAAAAATTAAAATATTTTATATAAAATGTCTAAAATTATTTGAACAATTCAATATTTTATCTGAATCTTTTAAATTATCTAATGATTTATCTAAAATATATGATTTTTAAGAGAAATTGAACAAAACTAAACTGAAGATATTTTTGGGATGATAAATTTTTATTTTTATTCTTATCACCCAAATAAAATCAAAAATCAAGAAAATCAAACTGAAATGGATCCATACTACATAATACATAACACTTGTAACATCACATCCTTATCCCGAGAATTTGAAATATAAAATATATTTGTTTGAGAGAAAACTAACAAACTTAGCTTAGATCATAAGAAATGATTGTGAACGAGTTATGACGAAATTAATAATTAGATGGATAGTTAAGGTTGAGAAATGGATCGAATTATTTAGTCGAAGAAAATGAAAAACGAGATCAAGTAAATGTGTTGACAAGCTGAAGCAGCTGGGCTATTAGCTAAACAAGTTCAACCCTAGTTAAACCAGCTATACTACTAGCTGAATCAGCTAGGCGAGGTGGTGGCCAGCTCGACTTATCTCAATGAACTGGTAGGGTACTCACCCAGCTGAGTACATTGACCATCTATATAGGAATCTAAGTGGACCTGAGGCGGTTGTGGATAAGTGGCAGCTGGGTAATGGATCAATAGATCATGGTGTGGTGAAATGTAAGGCCGATGGAAACCGTTGAGAATTTCTTAGGATCAACTATGGAAGATGGTGATCCTAGTGAAAGGTAATGGCTATAAGCCGTAAGAAAAATAATGATTATCAAAATAATTGATGGACCATAAGTATGAGAGTTGTGTGCATGTATAGAGAAGTGTTGTGAGGTGATTGGTTTATTAACTTAAGAAAAAGATGGAAATTGTTGGGCTAGGAGATAAACTCAGTGATATAGCCGAGGGGAAAAGATATAAGCTAGCGACAATGGTGCATGAGCCGGTAAATTACGTACACACATTAACACATTTAGTCAATACATTCTCTAATAGTTACTTTTTCATGTGGTGATGGTTTTTTAAATTACTAAGAAGTGATGAGAATAGGGTTAGCCGCATGAGCCAAAGAAAGTTTTAATGGGAACCGTCAAGTAAGCATGTTCAAGTGGATAGGTGATGTACCATAATTTTTATGAGTTTTGATCATGATATAAATTCTTATTTAGAGTCTATATTATATGTTTTGGAGTCGTTTTGGTGCTATTTTGTGTTGTACAGGGTTTAGATCACTTTAGATGCAAAAATTGCAATTAAAGATGCATAACTATGAAGATGTGTCATAAATTTAGCAATGGATGGAAATTTTACCATCGATGGATGAAGCTCATATTTTGACACAATATATAAAATTGAATTAGATTGGTAATGCCACTGGTTTGAAGTTGATCAATTGGTTAGATCAAAAATTTTGCGCATTTTGTCCGTCTGACGTATGAGGAAAAAGCTGTCGAGAACTAAGATCAATCTACCTGGTGTTGAACGAACCCATCATCCACGGCAGCAACTTGTGATTTAATGATGTTTCAGGATTTGCAACTTTACCCCAAAATTTCTAATATTTACAAAAGAGTCTAAATCATGTGTTAACATATATTTACATTTCTAAGTCATTATGAAGTCAAAGATTTATTTTAGTTATGACAGAAGATCTAAACTCCTTTAAATATTGATTTAAATTCCAGTATTTTTATCTTTTATCTATCTTTGCATCTATTTCAGATTATTGGTATGTTAGCTATGATCATGTATGAGTAATCGCCATGTTATATTTAGAGAGTTTATGGGGTTTATGAAAAACCGTTGATTGATAGATTTGTTAAAGATCATTCATAGAATTCTACACCAATATTTCTTATAATATTAGTTTCTAGAGTATTTAATTATTATCTAGAATCATATGATATTTATGAGACAAGAGAATATAATTAATTACATGAACTAAATCCTGCTGAATTAGATACTTATTCACAACAAGAATTGGTCTAGAAATTTAGTTAAACAAATCGAATCTAGTCATTACATGCATGTTTAAATTGTTTGAATCCACAACAGAGTTGGCTTTCTAGATCTAGACATAGATATTATCTGAATCGAGAATTGATTGATTTTGTTATTAAATGATTTGAATTCTAGAATCAAGCATAACAAACTGTTACCACCTATTGATTGTAATTTTAAATTGTCTATTTGGTTTCCCTAAACCTATCTTTGTCTTCTATATTTTACAACCGTTTGATCTATTTGTTGTTTTGTTTTATTGCTCTCCAATTTTTAGCTTAACTTAAATTAGAACCATAAGTATATTGCATGATTCTTAGTACTTATGGATTTGATCCATAAATATTGCAACTAACCATTTAAACCCTTATGGTAAATTTAAACGTATCAGCAGACAATAAATTAGATGATTCATAAAGTGGATAAAGGGACAAACACATTATGTGGATGTGGTTAATGTAAGAACTACTCATTACTAAATAGCTTTTCTAGTTCTAGATAGAAATTTTAACGAAAATGGAATATTAAATACATAGAAACGCATGATTTGAACTGAGTTAAAGATCAACTAAACTGATCAGGGAAAAGATAATCATAGAGAAAAATAATAAGTACTGTGTAATAGTATAAAGAATCTAAGTTAGATAACGACTAAAGGAATTAGTTAGGAAAGATTAAAAATAACATTCACTCCTTGAATTTAATTATAAAGGTTTAAGAGAGACGTTCAGCCATAAAAAGGTATGAACTATGAAATATAACATGGTTTGTAAAACCACAAAAGAGTGTTTTATTTTAAATCTTTATGCAAAGTATTTAAAAATCTAAAGGACCAATCTGAACCGCACCAAATACTCGAATATAGTCGGTTAGACTTCGAATTATATAGACCCGAATACTTAATTGTCAAAATCTAAAATCATATTTTATCGACCAATAATAGATAAATAAAAATGATATATTTTAAAAGATAATAACAAATACAATAAATATTTTGCTAGTTAGATTTAAATATAATTTATGCATAAAACAAAATTTCTCAAATCGCTTTCATGAAAACAAATATATTTTGTTTATTCATGAACTTTCTACAGTTTTTGTCTCCAACTTCACTCTTATATATGGAGGATACCTTAGGACTAATTTGTTTGTATTATGGTTCAATTTTTGGATTATATTAATCCAAACGTACGTACATTTTATTTAATTTTTGTTAAAACTAAGCACATTTATATATATTATAAGAGCAACAAAAGTTGTTATCTCCGTAAAAATAAATTATAAATAACTACCAAAACTATTATACAAACGTTACAAGTTTTGATAATTTCTACATAACTTTTATTGCAAAACTTATAAAAATCGACCATTTAAACAATGGTTTTATGACGCTTAATTATATAACGGGCATGTAATGAATTGTGCATCCAAAGAAGAAAGAAAAAGATACACTCTATAATATTACAACAATATGATTAAAAGAACAACTTGAACAACTTTTACGTATAGACAGCAGCCTTGTCCTTATTAAATTCACATGTCTGACGAAAAATATAGAAAAAAAATTACTCACATGTCTTCACAACACACAAAACAGCATATGTCATTTTCGTGAAAACAAAGTTTAAGCATAACTACAGTAAATTTCTATAAAATAAAAATAATTAATAAATTGATAAACATCATGGATTAGAATTTTCGTTGTTTAAATTAGGTTAGTTCAACATATGAGATAATTTGTAATAATAATAAACTTTAAGGAATTTATTTAAATAATTGATATTATTAATATTAAAAATTATTACTTATTGTATATTAAATTTGTATAAACATAAAAATAGTGTGATATAAATTTACTTAATTATATCGGAAATGGATATATATTTAGAATATTTATTTTTGATATACTAGAATATTAAATAATTTCACAAACAAAAAAATAAAGTACATATTTTTAGAGTTTAGTGAATATATAAGATCAGAAAAGTTAATATTTCTGTTGTAATGTTTTTATAAAAAAATATGCATTTTGGAAAGAAAGATTTTCTTTAAATTAAAGAAGTACAAAATATTGTAATCTTAATATTATTAATTATAGAACTTTTAATGTAGTTTTCAATACAAGTGAATGGGAGTAGAAATGTGGAAAGGGTAGAAATAAAAATGGAGACCACAGGGAGGTTTGATTAAGTTCACGGAAAGCGGTAGAAAAAGAGGAGCGGTTTGGCTTGCTTGTGAGCTCCGAAACTTATCTACTCTTAATGGTTCCAAAGATAGAGAGAGGTGATACACGTGTGTTTCCTCAGTACCTTTTTTCTTTGTGGCGCCTCTGGCTAATACGTTTACGGGAAAAAAAAAAAAAAAAAAAAAAAACTAGTCTTTATTACAAGAACAAGATATCGTTTGTAAAATTCAATAATCATTCATTTTACTCAGTGTTTTATTCCATTCAGCTTGATTTTCATCAGAACTTTAGATCTCCAATTTGAATTTGACTGAAAAATAAAATATTTGAAAGAAGTGATGTAGGTCTCGTATTTTTAAAAATACAACCAGGGACACTGTGATAATTATAACCCATCAATTTGAAAAAAGAATTTTGTTCTTGGTTCATGGACTAATTAGTTGATTACTAAGTTAGTTAGAGGGAAAATACTATAACATGTCTCATCTATAAAGATTATTATAGAGGAAATTAGAGAATAGTTGTAAAGCTTTACCTCTCTCATTTAACGACAATGTTTTCAATCATGTGTGTGAAGATAAATTATATACAAACATAAAAATTGGAGTGAGGAGGGGAGGGGGGTTAATTATACAAACGAATTATTAAGAATATACTAACACTTACTTTGATGCCCGTTGCTTGCTATACCTTATGACACATGTATGTACATATCTCTTTCTGCATGTATATTATGCATATGTACATGCGGGTGTGTATATATGGGAGTTTAATTGGTAGCGGTTGCTCATTTGTGACTTCTTAATACATTTGTCTCTTGTCTATCTTTTGCATGTCTTTTATGTACATCTCTCGTAAGCCCTAGTAATCAATCATACAAGCTGGTCAGCCTCCTTTTTTCTTTCATCAACCCCATACTTACCAAGTTATATATAGCTTTTGGTATTTAAATCACTTCATTGTTTTTCATAATTCTGCTTGAAGAAAAACATTTTGTATATGGCGACATACATGTTGTCATGTATATGTTTGTGTTTACGTGTGTGTGTTTTTCTCATGTATACATACTTTTCACTGACTCTGAAGCTCATGGATTGTTGTCGTTAGGTCGTATTGGAGAATCAAGAAGCTAAACCTTAACTAGCCATCAGACGTTTGAAATCAAATACAAAGCGCAATGGATAAAGATTACTCGGTACGTACATTTTCCCATGTTTCTTAAATCATATATAAAAAAATATTTGTATGTTAAATCATATCAACTTAATTCTCCGGTTCCGGTTTCTTTCAGGCACCGAACTTCTTAGGTGAATCTTCAGGCGATGATATTAACTCCGGTATGATAGACTACATGTTCAACATAAATCTTCAGCAACAAAAGCAATCCATGGCCATACCTCAGCAGCAACAACTGTCTCCTTCTGGATTCGGAACAACGCCAACTTTTGATAAAACGAGCTTTTCAGACGTAATGCAGTTTGTGGACTTTGGTCCGATAATGGCGTTAAACCAGACCAGAAACCAAGACGATCAAGAAACTTGGGTGGACCCGATTTATTTCTTAAAGTTCCCAGTCTTGGACGATGATTTAAAGGACCATAACCAAACACATCATCTCATGTCTCAAGAAGTAGGTGGGTGTGAAGGAGACATAGGCAACGTGTTTCTTGAAGGAAAGGATAATCAAAAAGATGAAAACGATAACAACTCCATGCAACTCCGTTTTATTGGTGGAGAAGAAGATAGAGAGAACAAAAATGTTACCACAAAGGAGGTGAAGACCAAGAGGAAGAGAGCTAGAACAAGCAAGACCAGCGAAGAAGTGGAAAGTCAAAGAATGGCTCATATTACGGTGGAGAGGAACCGTAGGAAGCAAATGAACGAGCATCTTCGTGTCCTCAGGTCTCTCATGCCTGGATCCTACGTTCAAAGGGTATGATTACGCATATACATTTGTGACTGTCTTGATATGTATTATATTTTCACTAGTCTGTCTTGAACTAAATATTTTTTAATATAATAATAATTAATGTATATAATAGGGAGATCAAGCTTCCATTGTAGGAGGAGTAATAGAATTTTTAAGTGAGCTGGAGCAACTCCTACAGTGCTTGGAATCCCAGAAGCGTCGAAGAATCTTGGGAGAAACTGGTGGGGACATGACTACTTCTGCACCCACAACTTCGGTTGCTGACCCGCTGATTATTACCGGAAATGTAACCGAGTTAGAGAGTGGAGGAGGGTTTAGGGAGGAGACGGCGGAGAGGAAGTCGTGCTTGGCTGACGTGGAGGTGAAGCTGCTAGGGTTTGACGCCATGATCAAGATACTTTCAAGAAGAAGACCAGGACAACTGATTATGACTATAGCTGCTTTGGAGGATCTTCATCTCTCTATCCTTCACACTAACATCACTACCATGGAACAAACCGTCCTCTATTCCTTCAATGTCAAGGCAGGTTTCACTTACTTGCATTATAATCATAATCGTTTGGGTATATTTTACGAATAAAGTTTCTTGAGCGCATAGGTTATTATAATTAAGCAGTATTCATATAAAATATAATTACAGTGTATTATGGATATGATTAGTACTTTTATAAAATACATTTAGCAGACTGATAAAGGCTAACATGATTTGATGTAAAACATGTGCAGATTACAAGTGAGACAATGTGTACGGCAGAAGACATTGCAACTTCGATCCAGGAGATATTTAGTTTTATTCATGCAAATTCCACTATGTAATGATTCTTATATTTCTCCTGTTGTTTCCGTTAAAGGTACTTTTCGTAAGTTTCTGTTGGAGGCTTAAAACAAAAGTTTATGCTGGTTTAATTTTAGGTGTCTTTTGTTTTGTTTCTTTTTATTTTTTACCTTTAAGATCTCGCTATTTTATTTTCTGAAGTTATATATGAATATCTAATCATTAATAAATCTTTAATCTGAAGCTTTTCCTAAAGGTTGGAAACAATCTTAATTACTTAAAGAAGTTAACACCCAAGGATAAAAAGTATGGTGGACAATTATTTTGTTGAGATTTGTTTAATTATTGGACAAATTAATCATCAATATATATTAAGATTTTTTTTCTATTTTGCATAATTAGAGATTTGCATTTCATTTTTTTTTGAAACAAGGGTTGATCATTTACATTTCATCAGTATAGTTTTCATCCTATGAACATGTTAATTACTTGTTGGATACAATTTTCTGTGGTGCCTGACATTTAATTAGAAATGGCAATGTACATGAAGTTTTGTTCTACCGCAAAAGTGTCGAACAATTTCAGTATAGTTTAGTATATCAACATCGTCTTTTGTCTTTTTCCTCAGGGAATTTTTAATGCACAGACAATATATGCTAAATAGCATATGATAACAAGTCTAAAACTGTTGTAGGATACCTACGAAGTCAAACTTTTATTTGGTTATCTAATTTGCGAAAATAGGTGGATGGCAATCTAGGAGTTTTGAGGTGTTGTGCTTTATTTTATATATTTTTTATTATTATTTTTAGATTATCATATGCTTAATATCATTTATTGTCAATTCCAAAATCTCCCATGCAATTTTGTTGTCTCCATTATATATTAGTTCTCAGATAATTTTTTAAAAAAATCTCTAATATTATTTATAAAGTCATTTTTTTGTATCGCACTCACATTAATTTTTATTACAGTTAATTATATAAGTATACTTAATAAATCATAAATACTATATTTCCTCCGTATCACTTTGTAGTGTTTTAAAAAAATATTTTATTTTATTTTAAGTGATGTTTTCAAAATTTTATGTAAAAAAATGTAATTTGATATTTTTGACCATTTATATTCTGGAGTATGAATTTTTATTGATTGAATTAGTTGTAATTATTGTTATTTTTAGACAAACAAAAAAGATTAAATAAAAATTTATAACTCCTTAATAACTTTACAAAACCACTTATTTTGATACATAAAGAGTACCTAATTGTCATTGTTTTTTTTTTTTTGTCATTTATACCTGTCCAAATAACTTATATGATAAAAAGGAAATATTTTTTAAAAAATAATAAAAACGAAAAATATATTTACAAAAAGGAAATAAAACATATTTTATAAATATATGATCATGAAAAATATTATATGTATGTATATATATTATGATTTCATGAAAAAATTCACTAAAAACAATTTTGATATTAATTAAACCATCTCATTAAAACATAATCTTGAACTACATATTTTAGATTTTAAAAGTAAAAAAAAAAAAATTATAGCAATCTATTTTCTCATAAATATTTATAAAATATTATTTTATATTCATTTATGTAGTTCTGAATTGATTAACAATTTGGTCTAAATGAATAAAACTAATCAAATTTTTCTAAACTAGAATCAAAATAGTTTAGTTATTGTTATTTTAATTATATTTTTGATTTTACATATGATAGTTTGGATTGATCAAGTTACTCATTTTCTGGATATTATATATATAATTTGACAACAAAAATGAATCTGAACCGATCCAAATTTGATATAAATATCGAATGAATCTTGTTTTACAATATTTCAAGTTATATATTTCACACATAACCAAATCTGAACCCAAATGGATATCCAAAAAAACAAAAAAATTTAAATTCCTAATAGAATTTATACCAAACCCGATTTTAATCCCCAATATATATCCAAAACTCATTAAAATATTGCTAAGAAACTAAAATAGTTACCTATTACAATGAATAATTAACTCAAAATAATTTAATCTAATATATATTTTTATTTGGTTAATATTAGTGTTTATGTTTTGACAATGGGCAATTCTTCCAAATAGCCAATTCTTTTTCTTTTTATCACAAAAAGAGTATCCAAGAAAGAAAAAGACTAAAATATTTCTTTAAATAGGTAAAAGGCTCATATACCCTAGATATACAAATACAAGTAAATAAAAAATGAAAAAATAATTTTATTTTTATATAGATTCAAATTATATGTTTTTAAATTCGATTTTTTTTTCAAATTTTTTTATTTTTCTAATTTTTTTTAATTTGAAAATGCATTTTGAACTATTTAAAAAAAAATAATTTCAAATTTTTTTAATATTTTTTTATTTTTTAAAAAAAAATAAAACTTTAATCCCAAAACTCACCCCTTAACTATAAACCATAAGTTTATATTAGTTAACCCTAAAGGTATAAGTGTATATTTACCTTCTTAATAAAATATTTTGATCATTTTGCTTCTCAGATGCTATATTTGTGACAAAAAAATTTTTATAGCTATATAAAACAATTTATCTTTGACAATTATAGTTCAATTTTGAATAAGTTTCTTTTGAAGTTTAAACAATGTTTTTAAAAGTTTAAATAATGTTTCATACATTACATAGTTGCTAGTTGTTAAATTTAATTTGTTTATTTTTTATTATGTATGATTTTCATTCGTACAATGCTTTGATTTTTCATAAATCATGATATGTCTTATGTTATCATATATAGCTTAACAACGAGTTTCTTATGGTTGATAGAAGAGTCTTCCAAAATTATTTGGAAAGACAATAATATAGTTTAAGGAAGCCAAATACACAAATTTACTGATTTTTTTGGAAAAATATTAAGTTAATTTAGTCAAGTATAAATTAATATTTTAGAATAGATTAATATTTTAGAATCGATAAATCGATTAATATTTAAAACCAAAACTATTTTGGGTTTAACCGGATCTTGGACAGGTAACTAAATCCAAGCCGAATATGACCTAAATTTTTTATAATATCCGAATAGAATTAAAGTTCATCACCCCGAAAATCCAAAATTCGAATGAACCTGAACCAAAACTCAAACTCAACTAGAACCCCGATATCCCAGCCGCCCTAGTTTCTTTGTTATCATTAAGAGATTTGATTCACAAAAAAAATCTAAGTAACAACGACTTAGGATTATAATCAACTCTCTAAGATCTTTCAAAGAATCTACAAATCTTTCTATGGCTCATAGCCTTAATTAGTCTCTGTTTTTTTTTTTATAAACTAGGGATGTAGCCCTCGCGCAAGCGTAAGATCGTAGATGGAATCTTTGTTTCATTTCTATATTTGCTAATGTTACCGTAGTTGTAAAGTTTGTGTATTGGTTTGATTATTGTTTTTTCCAGATTTATATTGTAATATGGTTAAGTTTTATGATGATTTATGTATGTATTTGTTGTCAAGTTACGAAAGACTAAAATGTTTTAGTATTGTGGTTGTTATAGTTGTGGTTGTTGCTTTGTTGTATATCTGGCACTTTTTTTTTGTTTTTTTTATGTATTGGTGACAATATAAAAATTTAATTGAAGAATATTGAGATGGTGTCCTCTCAAGTATTTTTCTGTGAATTTTAATATGTTTGTATTATTTTTGGTGTAGCAAAGATTTATGGTAAAATTTTTTCGTTATCATTTATTTATGAGTATTTTTTTACAGTTTAATTGTGTAAGTTGTGTGTAATGTTTATTATTAATATCTTGTTTTGTATGTGGTTTTTGGTTTGTTAGTAAATTTTTGATGTTACCGGACTTGTAAGACAAATACGTAAAGACATGTAGAAATATAGAAATAAATATAAAATAGTTTGATTGACAATTTTGAGTATTTGGACCGAAGTGGTTTTTAAACGAAATATTATTTTTGCGAGAAGGAGATAATAATGTTGGTATGTTGTTATTGGGGCCGTAAGTTGTTTTCATAAAAAATAGGAGTGAACATGTGTAGATGATCTTGCCGCCTATGTGTTTTCGGGAGTGTCTTTGGTATCTCTTGGGGTGCCTATGTTTGATTCTCTTTTATTTAATGGGCAATACTTAAATAAAAATGATCATGGAGTTACAATGTTTTTTCAAAAATTCGACATGAAAAAAAATCATGAATCTAATATACTATATATATATATATATTCTACATATCATCGTCGGATCAAAAAGAAAAATTATTCATACTGATTTTTGCTCATGTGTTTGAATGTGTAATCCTCACTACCTGATCTGACATATACCTAATGATCATTACCTTACCACTTAGTGTGTTTATGTAGTTTGAAATCTGAACGGAATACTATATGGAAGAAATAAAATATATAAGATTATACTATAGAGGAAAATATTGATGCTCCTATATTTATATGAGTGCTTTGATAGATACATGAAACTGATGAAATCGGATTTGGTTAAGGTAGTGTCACTGATCTTTTTCTATCAGTTTTTCATAAATGCATATTTGATATATTAAAGATGAAGGATATATAAGAGGGTTTACAGAGGTGCTACGAATGAGGACCATTTAATGATAATGAAATTAAAGAAGGGGATACCTAGAGTTTAACGGATATTAATAGCAAACGAAAAAATGATAGGGCTTTGTTTCGACAACAACGACAATAAAAAAATCCGTAAATATACTTAGACGACGATGCATCAAAATATGGGATTTTGTCTTTTTTTTTTAAGTGACAAAGTTCAAATTAAAGATACAAAACTGATAAAACGAAAGTCATATGAGCTTTTCTGTAATCGAAATCACACTTTTATTCACACATTTTATTTCTAATATATGATTTATATTTATTTATTTTAACAAAAGTTAGTTGTTAGCAAAAGTTAATATCATGTAAATAAAACACAAATTAATCAGGATTATGTGTATATATATTAACATATGCGTAGCTATCCAAAAATTTTGTTATTTTTTAGTGGACAAAACACTTATTCTTGTGCTGAATAACCTGAGTTTGATATCTTATATGCGAATTATCTATTAAATAAGTTTTTTTTAACTAAATCTTTTTTCAAATGAGATCCACTTAATACTGATGTAGATACCTTTACAAAGGACTAATCTCTAATATAATTTCAAATCTGAACCATACTGATGATCTCACCAAAACCAAGAAAAAACTAATTTTGCCTTTACCGTGATATTAGTATTACACATGTCCTTTAATCATTTTGGTATAAACTTCATTCTGATATAAATTCATTCAGATCACAAAACAACACCTACATGATGAATATGAATGTTGAATTTAGACACATCATTCAAATAAATAAACGATATCTTGTGGCTATTTATTTTGAACATAAATTGGTTCTGCAAGGACAACTTTGCATGTATACATTATTTTCGATGTTCTCTATAGAGACACTCTGTTCAGAATTGTCGACAACTGTTAAAATATGACTCAGGCGATGGTGGTCACTGGTCTTTGCAATCTCAAACGCACCCAGAATCTCTCTTATCTTCATTTCACTAAAAATGTTAATAGATTTGCGGTTTTAGTTAAAAAACTGGGGTATGTGGCATTTTCTTCAAAAACTATTTCTAAATTACAAAATTACGAATTTATTTTACACCCAAAGCTGTATACTTTACATATCATATAATTTTAAGATATTTTGGCAATATTATTAAAATTCAATCGCAATATTTTTGAAACTTTAAAGATAACTAAGAGTTTTCCTGCGTAATACAAAAATATAAGAATTGTAAATAAAATTATTTAATTATAAAAAATAGTTTACATTTTAACATTATTGTTTTTATATTTGAACTTCACCAATCTGAGGAAAGCCCATAAATATATTTTTATAGTATTTTTTTTTTTTATTTGGTTTAACTATTTCAGATTATTTTTACTCTAATTGAATATATTTAAAATTACATTTTATAATAATATTTTTTATTTATATTATATTATATTTGATGATTATTTACTATAATATATTTTTATTATTTCTTAGTTTTAAATATGCTTTTATTTAAATATATAAATTTAATAAGTTTTGATTTTGTTAGTTGTAGTTAAAATTCTTTAAATTGGTAAAAAAACTATGTTAATTAACCTAATGAATCAATAAATTTAATTAAATCTTAATCATTTAACTATCAACAAAAATTTATTTGATTAGTATTTCTTTAGTTTTGTATTTTTTAACGTACATTTACAATTAATTTTGATTATATATATATATTCAAAATATGATATATAAATTGATGTAAAAATATAGATATAATTATATTTAGTTTATTTTGTATTAATTTTTTATATATATTGTGTTAATGGTGATATACAAGTTATTAGTTATTAATATATTTAAAAAGTTTTGCAGAAATAAATATTTATATAAAAAGTATATTTTAATGATGATATAACATTTAGAAATTATTTTGGATAGCATTTTTTAGTTTATTTTTACAAAATAGCTTTTAATGAGAAAATGACTAAAAATGTTTTACTAAAGAGATAAATAAAAACTTAAACCCTAGGATTAACTAATCTAGTCTTAGGGTTTATAGTTAAAGGGTAGGATTTTGAGGGTGGGGTTTCAAATATGAAAAAAAAATGAAATTTTCAAAATAAAAAGGTTATTTTTGTCATTTCAAAGTTACTTTTGTGATAAAAACTTAAAAGACCATTTGAGAGAATTATCCTATAAAATTTACTATTTATTACCATATTTAAAAAATCTTACCCTGAAGCCATGTGTTTATTACCATATTTATTACCATATTTAAAAAATTATCCTATAAAATTTACTATTTATTACCATATATTAGTAATGACTATTATTAAAATAATAATATTCTTAAAAAAAATGTTAATATTCACGTATATCGGCGAAGTTGGTAGAGATATCTATATAAAATACCCTGAAGCCATGTGTTTGACTTCAAATGTATAATATGTGAAAGGATCAAGGGTTGGTATCGATTTTCTTATTGTTTTTGGTTCCGAATCTACTAGTTGATAGAATTCCTTCTTCTTTTTTGACAAAGTTGATAGAGTTCCTTCTTGCTATTAAACATTGTTTAGCTCATTTAATGATTAGCAACGTCTCTCTTATGATTATATAGCTAGAAGATTTAAATTAACTAAAGATACGTAAAATTAATCTAGGCGTCAGTCAAGTGCTGGGGTGCTCTAGTGGTATATATTATAACTGAAAAAACACTGAAACTCTTTTTTTTTTTTCGCAATTACAATACGAAATGAACATATATGTGCGGCTATATTACAATATTTCCAACAACTGCGTCATTTTTATACAAAACCAACTCAAAGTCTTAGCCATGTTATATTGGAGGCATGTTTCACGATAATATTTTAATAAAATCGGGTTGGTGGATAGAGAGAGTTTTGAATTTCAATATATGATAATAATATTAGTAGTTCTTTTCGACCACTTATAGTTTATAAATACGTGTGTGTTGTGTCAGTCACCTATGCAAATGATTTTCTAGAGGAAAAATTGCAAATCTTCTTCAATAGTAATAGAGAATTACAATTTTATCTACCATAAAAAAGTCATAATAGGTTCATTTCATCAATTACATCTATTTGATTATTTATATTAATCTATTAAATATATAACATTTAAAAAAATCTTAATAATTATAAGGATATTAATAATAAACCTATTTTAACTGTAAATTTAAATTTTATTTTTAGTTATAGAAAAAATCTAAAAAAATTACTATAAATTTTTAATATTTTTTTAAATTAATACATTAATTAATTTTGTAATAAGTAATATAATATTATTAGAAATTAATGTTAAATACAATTTTATTATAAAACAAAAAAATCAATGCTTTTTAATTAAATTTTAAAATTGTAATATATATTATATTAAAAAGAAGTAATATATGAATTAAATATGAAATTTATATTAAATTGGTTAACTAATTTATTTTTAACAAATTACTTTCACTTAAATAAATAAATAAAATATCATTCACTTTTTAAAGGATTAAAGTTCATAAATTAAGTAATATTTTTAAACAAAAAATAAATTGTTAAAATATTATAAATTTTTATATCTACAACTATATTTTATTTATTTATTTATTTTGAAATAGAAAACAATATAATATCTTTAAATGATTAAATACAAAATATAATATTAAATAACTAACCTTAGTTAAGTGTTATTTAAGAAATATGTTATTTGAAACTTTGAAATTTTAATAATTTATTAAATATACTAATGAGAAAAAAATTCTAACTATAAAAATTAATGTGTATTTTTAATTATAACAAAACATGTGAAAAATATAAAAAAGTTGTACAAAAATTTCAGCTTTTTATAAAACAATGCATTGGTTTAGTAAAAAATAATCAAGATTCATAAAATTTTCCAAACTCAAAAATAGTTGTATAATTTTTCAAAATTTACTTGACCAAATATAAAATTTTAAAAATAAATATTTCAAATTAAAATGAAAATATTCAAAAAAATTAAAAATCATAAATGCTAAAATATTTGGTTTCAAAAATACAACATGATAAAATGTATGTTGTAAAAATCAAAATTGTATAATATTTTGAATATTTAAGTTAGTAATAAAAAACCTTAATATTATAACATCCAAAATATCATATATCGAGAAATTAAACGAAATAAGATGATAAATATTTTATGTACAAAATCTACTAAAATGATGGATTCTAAAGTATATTTGTAAACACAAAATGAAAATATAAATTATCCTTTTAAAAAATATTTTATATTGTATAACTAAATAAAATTTTGAAATATATTGTATGCAAACTGTTGAAATTAAAAAACAAATTAGGATAAAAATCTCTATTTGATAATTTCATATTATAAATTTATTATACTAAATTCAAAAATATATAGTATACAATAACAATTCATAAGAAAGTAATATATATATAAAATAAATGACTATATATTAATTAGGTCAAATAAGAAATTTTACTAATAAAATTATAAAGTTACACAACATATAACATCAAAATGTGAATATATATTTAAAATATTAAAATTAGATATTTAAAAAATAAAATTTTAATTGTATGGACATGCATGTCAAAATTTAGTAATTTTTATAGTAATTAACTAAAACTATATATATTTGACTCAAAAGTTTATACTTAAAATTCTGGACACTATAATATTTTATATCCTAGTAAACAAGTGTTGACTCTCTCAAAATAATGCATGACTTTAGTGGCAAACAACAAATGATAAAAGACAAAATAATGCATAAAAATAAATTAATTAGATCAGGGAAATTAAAAATATAAATATATAATAGGTTTTACATGCATTCTTAAATGCAAAAATATTTTAACAGAATTAAAATATAATAAAAATATTTTTTTATTATTATATTTATAGATAATTGTTTTTTGATTTTCTTATAGATCTAACTATTTTGTATATTTATGTTAAAACTTGCAATAGTAAAATACTAATAAAAGATAATTTTAAATATATTTTTAAGGTATATATATATATATATATATATATTAGTCAAATTTTAATATTGTAACATTTTTAAGTTTTTATTAATACTAACCTTAATATTTTCTTTTAGAATATTTATTTTTTAAAATAAATTTATTTGGAAACATAAATGTGTGTTATCTTATGTGCATAATCTCTAAAATAATTAGTATATTAATTTATCTACTTATATTTATTATTTAATTTAATATTTAATAATATTTGTGTAACATATAAATATATAAATCATATTTTCTTATTTTCGTTTTAAACTTAAATTTAATAGAACATTAATATATAATTATATTTTAACAAGGTTCACATATTTAATTGTTTAAAAATATAGAAATAACATATTTTGTAAGATTAATAATAATAAATTTTAATAACAAAATTAAAAGATATGGAAAATATTATGAATTAGTTTAATTTTTTATTTAATTAATTTGAAATAATTTGATGTTGTTAACCTTAATGGAATTCTATAAAATCAAAAAGGTATAATGTGTAACTAATACATGATACAAATGTAGATCTATAATTGACAGTAGTGACATTCCAACAATACAATTCTATGTATCCAGAATAGTTATTAAAAACTGAAAATTCATATAAATGTTGTGGTGGTGTTTCCTTTAAGGAATTAGTGTTTTTGTGTTCTAGATTCAATCTTTTTTAGGAACATATAATTTATGAATGTTATGATATTATCAACCACATAGTTTGGATGCATAAGTAAATTGTTATGAAATGATTTAAAAAGAAAAAAAAATATCATTTAAAATGGGTTTTAGAATCATTATTTTATGTTTATATATGTATATGCAAATTTTTACATTAACACATATTGTTTCATTGTGTTTGTTTTTAATCAATTTTCTTTGGTTTTCTCTCTACAGAAAAATTCAAAAATCCTTAACATTTTTCTTTGACTTTGATTCCACTGCTGCTCCTATTGGTCTGATGCTGGATCCACCTTCGCCGGTGCCTCGTGATTTGTTCTTCCTTTCACCATCATCAACCTCGTCGTCGGTAGTCACTCAGGCTATTGTTGAAGTTTTTATGACGTTTCTCCCTCAGCGTTGCCATTTTCTATCTCAGAAATTGTTCTACCTCTGCTGCTCCAAGCTCAATCTTTGCTGCTAAGGGCTTAGTCTTTGGTTTGATCCCTCAGGCTTTAACCTCATGTGAAGTTGCTTAAGCTATTCTTCGTCAATCTCAACCTCTTGTGGAAGTTGGTACGATGGTGGTTACAAAAGTACAATCTTCTATTACTTTGGATCTTGTAGTCATCTCTTCTCCTCAGCATGATGAGTGTCCGACCAACTAAGAGTATGTCCCTAACCAGGACAAATCTTTTCCGGGCCAGTCTGATTTCTGTAAAACTCAAGGATCGAAAGTAACTTGAATTTTAAAGAAATAACTCTCATTTATTGCTTTAGAAAAACTCATTCAAAAAACTAAAGCTCACAAATCTCTCAATCTCAAACTCATATGTTATACCACACTTTGGTATTTTCATATATAAACAATATAGTCCTAAACACACTAGATATATGATGTTTAGTTAACTCCTAAAAACACCACAGACTTTTCTTATTTCCTAATTCACAACTCGGTAGGAAATAGATAATTTGATTCTCAAGTTATTTCAAGCTTATTTCAATATTCTCCCCTTTAAGCTTGAAATCTCTTTCCGCTAAGTTTTGCACACCAATGAGATCTCTCATTTTTTTGAATTTGATTTTTCCTAACGCCTTGGTTAGAATGTCTGCTTTTTGTCTATCTCCAGGAACATGTTGTACGACGATCTGACCGTTCTCCACGCACTCCCTAATGAAATGATATCTTGAATGTATATATGTGTTTGCTTCTTCTGTGGAAAACCGGGTTCTTTGTCAAGGAGATTGCAGACTGATTGTCGATCCAAATGATAACATTCTCACACAGCTGCTCCATAACTTCACTAAGAAATTCTTGAAGCCATATAGCTTGTCTTGCAGCCTCAGTCTCTGCCATGAACTCGGCCTCACATGAAGACAATGCAATTGTTTCTTGTTTGCTTGAGCACCATGTGATCAAGCTTTCACCAAAGTAGAAGATATGACCAGTTGTGCTCCTACCATCATCAGGATCAATGTTAGGACTGTTTTCTGAATATCCAACGATCTTTAGTATCTCAGAGCTTGCACGTTTGAAGACTAAACCGAGTGTGGTTGACCCTTTGAGATATCACAAACATTGTTTCATCGCAGCTCCATGAGATACCTTGGGTCTATGTTTATAACGACTCAAAACACCTACACAAAAGATAGGTCCGGTCTAGTGTGTAGTAAATATCTGAGACAGCCGATACTTCTTCTATATGTTGTAGCATCGATGTCCTTTTCTTCTTCAGATTCGGATATCTTCAATCCATACTCCATTGGTGTATGCGTCATATTGCAATTTTCCATCCCACTTTCCTCTAATATCTTAAGCGCATAACATTCCTGATGCAGTGTGATTCCATCAGCGTGTTGGCGCACTTCCATTCCCAAATAGTACGTTAATTTCCGAGGTCACTCATATCGAACCTTGTCGCCATCTCCCCTTTAAACTCTGAAATAATTCTTTTATTTATTCATGTGAAAAACAAATCGTCAACCTATACTGCAACGATCATAAGACATCCATCCACGCTTTTCCTGTAAACAGATGGCTCTTTGCTGCATTTTTTAAACTGTAGTTCTTGAAGTATACTATTTAGCTTGTGATTACAGGCCCTTAGCACCTGCTTTAACCCGTACAACGCCTTGTGGAGATTATAGACTTTCCTTTCACTTCCTTTGACTTCGAACCTTCAGGTTGAGTTACATAGACTGTCTCTTGAAGCTCTCTGTTTAGAAACACTGTTTTAACATTGAGGTGCTGCACCTCCCATCCATTAGTTGCTGCTAAACTGATGAGTAGTCGTATGGTTTCTAAACGAGCCACTGGTGCAAAACCTCATCAAAATCAACTCTGTGCCGTTGTACGTAACCCTTTTGCAACTAAACGAGCTTTGTACTTGTTAACACTTCCATTGGTGTTTCGTTTGATCTTAAAAACCCACCTTAGACCTATTGGTTTTACTCTTGGTGGAAGATCAACTAAGCTCCATGTCTCGTTCTTATAATAGACTGTATTTCATCCTCACAAGCTAGTATCCACTCCTTTAGCTCTCTTGCTTCTTCGAAACTTTGCGGCTTATTATTAAGAATAAACAACAACCTCTCTCCTTCTTCTTCTGCGATGAGCACATAATCCTCAAGGTACTTGGGCTTCACGATTTTCCTCTTACTTCTCCTTAGTAGTACATGTTCCTCTATACCTTAACAAGATTCGACTTCGATATTCTCTTCTGTGGAAGCTCTCGTGTTCTCACTATCACCAGTTGGAGTATTTCCTTGAATTTGATTATTCTCGACACGAGCTCCTTCGATGCCGTGGTTTCCAAATTCTCCAAGAGTAACTAATATATCGCCATTGTGCTTTGTTTCATCTTTTTTCCAGTTCCAGCCTTTTGTTTCATCAAACACAACGTCTCGGCTTGCGACTATCTTTCGTTTCTTTGGATCTAGTAAGCGGTATGCTTTTGATCCAGGTTCCGTGCCTAGATGAACAAGCATACGCGATCTATCGTCGAGTTTCTTAAGCTGCATGTTATCCACTTTTGCATAACCTACGCAACCAAAAACACGTAAGTGGCTGATATTTGGCTTCTTCATCCGAAAAAATTCATATGGCATCTGATTGTTAAGTGCTCTTGTTGCTATTATGTTTAGCAGATAGGTTGTGTGTTGTATTGCTTCGCCCCATAGATAATTTGGTATATGCATATGCTTTTGCATATGCTTTAGGATACTGCGAGACATCCCTAGTAAGGTTCTATTTCGCCTCTCCACCACCCCGTTTTGCTGTGGTGTGTATGGATCTGTGAGATGTCGCCTTATTCCAGAGAGCTCACAGTACGAGTTGAACTCGTTGGATACAGATTCTCCTCCCATATATGTTATGAGCATCATTATCTTCTCTTTTGTTTCTTGTTCCACCATGTTTTTCATCTTCTTGAACTTTTGGAATGTATCACTCTTCTCCTTTAGTAAGATTATCCACATGTATCTCGAGTAATCGTCAATAAGTACAAATATATACTTATTCCCAGCTGGTGTATTAGGGGTTGTGGGTCCACAAAGATCTCCATGTATTATCTTCTTCATTGTGTCGTGGTTAACATGTCCAAGCCTCGCATGCCATCTATTTGATTCACTGATAGATGCTAGGTTTAGTTGAGCCGTGTTCTTGATTCCCATGTGCACCTTATAGAGTCAATTCTTGGACCTTTGTGCTTTGACGAGTAGCTTGCCATGAGGATCATGCATAGTTAGATCCTCTCTTAGCAACCTTATATCACACCCTGACGCTGTTTCTTGCCCAAGACTGATGATGTTGCTTCTCAGATCCGAAATATAGTAAATGTTGGTCATCTTCCTTGACTCACCTTTCACATCTATGAAAGACATTGTCTCTTTTCCCTTTATATCAATGCGTGAGTCATCACCCAATCTTACCTTTCCTGTCACTGAGCTATCCAACTTAGAAAAATATATCTTGTCTCCCGTCATATGGTTACTCGCACCATTATCTAGATACCATATGTTCTTTCCTCCGGAGTTGGTTTCATATTTGTTTGGTACACAGTTTTTCTCGTTTAAATACACCACCTTGTGCATCATAAGCTCATCTGTGTCGTGTGTCTTGCTATTGTTGTTTTCTTTAGCTTTTTTTAGATTCATAGTCGGTCATGACATTCCGTGGCGTAATGCCCTAGTTTGTCGCAATGATAACAAGTTATGTTTGTTGCATCTCTTGTCCACGTATTCCGACCTCGATCGCGTCCTCTGTAGAACGATCGTCCTCCCCTTCCTATATTTCTGTAATCTTTGTTGTACTCTCTCCGATAATCTTTGTTATTTTGTCCGGTTTGAGCTTCATTACTCGTGTACATAAGTTTGGTCTGATCCTCATGTGGTTCCTCATCTTCACATATGCATTCTTCATACGCCTTTAGACGACCAATAATATTCTTGTAACTCAATAGTATTAAGGTCTAATACTTGCTCGAGAGATGCCACAATATGAATACACTTCTTGCGAGCGAGGTTGTTTAGAAATTTCTTGACGAGCTTAGTTTTTTCGATAATCACCCCTATAGCTTCGGACTTTGAGGATATCTCAGCAAGTTTTTCCTCCAAATTCATCAATAGTCTCGTTATCCTTCATCTTGAGTTGCTCAAACTCATTCATTAGGGTTTGTAACCTAGCTTCTTTGAGTCTTTCTGCTCCTACATGCCCTGCTTTGATTGCTTCCCATACTTTTTTGCAGTGTCGAGTTCTCCAATTTGAAGAACAAGGGTTTCGGGTACAGATTGAAACAATAAGGCTATGACCATTTTGTTTTTGTCTCCCTCAGTTACTTCTTCACCTTTGATAACTTCCCAAACTTTATGTACTTTCAACGCAATCTTCATTCTCATAGTCCAAACGGTGTAGTTTGTTGAGCTCAACATCGGACACTGTATTGAGGATGATCCTCCACTGTCTTTCATCTTCCCAGTCGCGGCAATGATATCTCTCATCTCTTCCCAGAGCTCTGATACCAAATGTAGAACTCAAGGATCGAAAGTAACTTGAACTTTAAAGAAATAAGTCTTCTTTATTGCTTTAGAAAAACTCACTCAAAAAACTAAAGCTCACAAGTCTCTCAATCTAAAACTCATATGTTATACCACACTTTGGTATCTCCATATATATAAAATATAAAGTCCTAAACACACTAGATATATGATGTTTAGATAATTCCTAAACACCAAGGACTTTCCTTATTTCCTAATCCATAACTTGGTAGGAAATAGATAACTTGATTCTCAAGTTATTTCAAGCTTATCTCAACTGGGCTGCAAAGGCTCTAGCAGCTTCAAAACTTCTGAGAAACAACATTCCGGTGGTTGTTTCTGCCAATGGCACCCTGAGAGTAAAGATTTTGAATGTGGTGTTTAATAGTGGTATTCATGCACATTATGATTTCATTGCAGGGATATTCTATGGGAATTCACCTTCCTATGGAAAGGTGTGCAGGGGGAGTCCTAAACTATCTGTGGAGAAAGGACAAGAAGGTTATGATACATAACCTGACCAAAAATACCTTTCTCTTCTGCATTCTATCTCATTCTCTTAGGAGAAAGATTCTTACACAAGAGCTTTCGAGGGTCGGCGATTCACCTTTTCATCACAGAATGGAATGCTTCCTTCAGCATGGATCCTCCTTCACTGAACCTGGGACCAATATGGTCTTCCTTCTCACAAGTCTCAGAGGGAGTTTTCACAAAGTTGTCCCAGTTTGAGAAACTATCAGAACTTGAAGTTAATATCCAAAAAATAAGTTTCTTCTTCTCCCAGTTATTACAAGAGGTTCTGGACAGAGTGAGGGATAAGTTCCAGCTCATCCCAGAGAATCTACGCCGTCCGCTATTTTGGGCTTCCCCTGTGCATAAAGCGCCTCACTGTAAAGGACTTTGATCCCTTACTCTCTCAGGTCCGTAGGAATATTAATGATTGGCTGCATCATCATTTAAGTCTGGCTGACCGGCTACAACTTATCTTTACGGTAATCTCCGGTATCATTGGTTTTTGGACATCTGTCTTCATCATTTCTAAGAGGGTAATGAGTATGATTACTTGTCTTATCTCTTCTTTCTTATGGACTTGTTGTCTGGATCAGCAGTCGAAGGCAAATGTAGCATGGGAGACGTTATGTTGTCCTAAAAAAGAATGAAGTTTGGGTCTAAGAAGTATCTCCTCATGGAACTTGGTGTTTGGACTGAAGTTAACATGGATCCTTTTCTTTAGATCAGGGTCAGTATGGGTGACATGGTGTCGCCAGAAATATTTTCCAAGCATTCCTTTTGGTCTTTAAATGAAAAAAAGTTACTCAATCTCATAAGTATTTCACCGACTTTTAAGCTACGATCAGTGGTCATCTCTTTCATTCAGACTGTGGTCGTAATAGGAGGCAATACTTTCTTCTTGTGGGATCCTTGGACAAACTTAGGTCCCCTAATTCACTTCTTGGGGCCGGACGCCCTTACTCAGATGGGTATTCCGTTGGATGCTCTGGCATCAAAGTGTGTAGACAGTGGTTATTGGCATTTACCTTATGCTTACTCTGATGTACAAGTTAGTGCCTTGCACCTATCTCTACAGTTGCTCCCTCTCAGTCTACTGATCACATTATTTGGAAAATGGAACACTCAGTTGATGGACGTTTCAGTTCAAAATGTGTTTGGGAATGTATCAGACCGGAAAGACCAAGGTAAACTGGACAGATTTTATCTGGATACCGGCTATCATCCCTAAACACTCTACTAATTTTTGTCTCTTTCTATTGAATAGAAATCCTACCCTTGATAGAGTTAAGGCATGGAACCCGGATATTGATCTGTCATGTCTTCTCTGTGGGCAATTTGATGAATCAAGAAACCACTTATTCTTTGATTTCCAATACTCTTAGAATTGCTGGTTACTAGCTCTTCAAATATTTACTTTGCAAGCGATTCGGGACAGAGTTGTGGACTGGCTATACGTTTTACCAAGGAATTCAACTACTCTCATTGCCATCTTCCAGCTTGGAATGCTCTGACTTATGAAGTTTTGCAGGAATGAAATAAAAGGTTTCATGAATGGACCACTCTCTCTGAACTGTCACTGGTTCAAAAGGTTTTCAGGATTTTAAAGGGACAAGTCTCCAGCACTCAGAAATGTTTGTGGTCTCCTCACAAATCCTACAGTATATTTCTTCTCTTGATCTTTTTGTAACTCTCTTCATTTATCCCCTTGTATTTTGTAAAACCAGGTGGCTCTCCCTCTGTTTCTTTGTATTATTAACCTTGTATATATGTTTAGAAATCCTTTAATATGAAAGCCTTTCAAAAAGTGTTTGTCTTTTAAAATTGTAATATTTCTGGGATACAAACCAGTCTTAAATACTATAATCTATAAAAAGTTTTGTTTTAAAAAATTCAATTCCAAGACATAAAACAATTAATTCCCCTATGTTGTTTTTTCTCACTGATGATATCAAAAGCATTCTCTGATATTTCTCATACATGGAATTATACAAAGCAGTGGAATAAATAGATATCTCTCAAAACAAAATCCTAACAACGGAAGTATAAGTTTGATATAAAAACAAGAGAAGTATAATCTCACAAAAGAAATAAGAAGACAGGTAATGAAACACTTAAGAAAACTAATAGACTAAAATTTACAAATAGTTTACTGCAATAACTGAAATCAGCTTAATTCTTGCAATTAGGTGGAAGGACAGAGAAGACCAACATATACAACACTATAATTCTCACAAGTTGTAAGTACACTACAAAAAATGAGTTCTGTTATTTAAATTATATTACCAAACAATAATACTATTTAAAATTATTTATTTATAAATAAAGACACACATAGATAATTTAGTATAGTTATAGTAATTGATGTTATTAAAGTTAATTGTTCATTCTAGAACAATCTCACTATTGAAAGCACAATATATTGTAGTACATTGAGTATCAAACCCAATCCTTTGATAATTCTAATCAAAGAGTATGCAATTTCACTAGTTCAACTAAGCAAAAAGAGTTTGAGTGAATAGGTAACCAAACTTAAGCTAAACAAGATTCAAACTCAATGGTTCAAACTTAAATAAAAAAAGAACAAGAAAAGTTTTCAATCAAGTTAACGCATAGACCCATGGGTAATGACATTGATTTAAGATGATTATGATTCAATCTAGAGTGTTCATAAAAACAGTCAATTATGTTCTATAGGTCTAGATACTAACAAGTAGACTAATCCAGTGTCTAGACACTAACAAGTAAACTAATCCAAAAAAATATACTAATCCATTTCCATTGCAACAATTTTTATGCTAATCAAGCATTAGACATCAATATCCATTGGTTTAATACTATCAAGCATGTGTGATTCATCATGAGTCTACTAACCTCGTAAGTACACAGAACATCAGTTTACATTGGTATTGGTTAAATGAACAAAGAGCAATGTTACATTGGTTTAAACATTTCATGGAAAAAAATTTGGGCATGAAAGTCTAGATTTAGAGAGATAAATTATAAACTAACATTACGATCACTACACAAGCATATAGCATGAATGATCTAACACTATACACCCTAGTTCTTCACTCAATCATCACAGTCTACCTAACTCATAGATCCCAAATGTATCTACTGCTAATCTCCATGATAACCTTAAATTCATGTAAAGTTCAATACTAATCATGTTTAAAAAGAAAGATGAACACTAATAACACAAGAATCAAAGACAAAGTGCATAAACGATGATAAAGATTGGATATTTCACCAAAATGGCAATGAGATAAAACAAGATAATTATGATAGCCTTAGAATGTGTATATAAGCCTCTAAAAGTATAGCTGAGTCAACCTAACAACCTTGGGCCAATCCAGAAAAATGTAAAAAAAGGCGGATTCTTTTGGATGTATCGACCACACAAAACCGCTATGCATGGCAGTTATAGAACACACCGGCTCGATCTCCCACTACCATCCAACTGCTACAGATGTCATGTTCCTAGTGGATTTGTCAAGTTGCTACCGTCTGGCCGCTATGATAGTCTATGCTTGATCATGAATTCTCGTAGCGACTTCATCAAATCGCTACAACTAACCACTAAAACTGTCGGGAGATATTACATCGGCCACTCCAGCCAGCTATGCTCTTGCCGATATGACATTTAGTTCCAGCTTGATCTCATTCTCATAGCGGTCTCCAAAACCCACTACGCTTGGCCGCTACAAGTGATATCATACATTAGCCTACACTAAACCACTACAGCCTAGCCGCTATGACTCTTAAAGCACCCCCAAGTAGCCTATGGTCCCTTTTCACTTCTTTTGACCCCAAAGTTCAATAATTACCTTCAAAACCTTAAATTGGCTTCTCCAACACCTAATAGCAATGTTTTAAAAACCAGTCAGGCAACTAAACCAAAGAAAATTTTGGGTCATGGTTCAATGTGGTCCAACCAGGTTCAACCAAATTTAGTAATTTTATTCCAACCATATCATAATTATATATGGCATAATATTTGGTGCATATGTATATAAATTCAATAGAAAATATCAACTAAAACATCTCATAATTTTAAGGTTTAGAAAGTGAGATATTTGACTTATCCTCCATTATATAATACAATAAAAATTAAAAAAATCAAAGAATACATGAAATGATAAGTCAAATTATCTCAACTAGAAATCAATTTAAAATAAAGTGAAAAAGGAATCAGTAAGTTGTACTTTAGATTTGGATTCGACTGGCTTTTTATTTGTAGTGTGTAGAAACTTTGTTTAATGGTTAAATCTTGATTATGTAGAATATTGAAAATTAAAAATCTCCAGTTGAAGACTATATATTTAAAATATATTGTCAATTTTTAAAGAAAAAGAAAATATAATTTATGAAATAAAAGTAATTGTATAATTGAAATTCAAAGTTTAACATTTAATTATCGAACCTGGTTTAATCGTTTGCCAGTTTTTGGGTTTTTGCAGGTTTGATGCGGTTTTTATCCATTTTGATTTTCCTTAGATTTTACTTTCAATCCAATTGTTGAGCCCTAATTAAGCATTCTTCTTTGGTCTGAGAGAATTGTGCCTAGAAATAAGAGATTGGGACGAGGACAAGGGCGAGGAATGAACTCAAGACCAACAACAAACTTCGTGTTTGGCCTCAACCAATTCAAAGAGGATCCCACAATATCCAAAATCAAGAGAGAAAATATTGGAATCCCGTAACAGATCGAGATAGTATAAGAAGAAATTAATTTAGGAGAAGGAGGACATTCATATCCCAGCTTACACACACACCCAAATACATCGACATCGAGCTCTCGTTCCCTAAACTCTTCGATCTCACTTTTATCTTGTTTTGCACTAGTTTTAGTATTAATATATAATCCATTTTCATTAACTTGAGTATGATTACGTCGTTGTTGTTCTAAAGATACTATTGTATACAAGTTATTTCTTCCCTAATTTTATAAACAAACACTATCAAATTCCTAGTGTGGTTTTTAGGATCCACACCAACCCGACTACATCTCCGGTTCGACCACCGGTCAGGTCAAATTTTAAAAACACTACCTAATGGGAATAAATGCAATGCTATATGCTCAAAAAATATCTATACACAATCATAAAGGATGTAAAAGATACCTATAATAATGGCTAAAACATGAAAATCATAATACATCAGTTAGTATTCACTAATTTAACATCAATTCAATATACCGATATAGTTTAAATATCATATAATAGCAAAAAAAAATATACTTTTGTGCCAAAAAAAAAGAGAGGATTTTTTTTCAAAATAGCCTTAATTACTTTTTTTTAAAAAAACTTGTTATTTTTTAATTTGAGTTTGGATTTAGTGATTAGGATTTAGGATTTATTAATTAAAGGTTTAAATTATATAAAATATTAAGGTTTTGGAATAATTCAATTATTTTTACTATTTAATTAATTCTATTTTGGATTTTTTATGTGCTACTTTATAATTAATTTTCTGTGTATGTAAGAGATTTGGCCTAATTTCTATGGATTTGAATTATTTAGAAAAAAGTGATATGAGTTTATTGTTTATATCAGTTAACTAAATGATTTTTTGGCTAGCATCATTAATAATACGATATACAATTTATATCAATAAAATGAATGATGTATTTATTTTGTAATAATTTTTTGGCTAGCATCATTAATAATACGATATATTATTTATATCAATAAAATAAATGATGTATTTATTTTGTTAGTTAACATTATTTACTAAAATGATATAATTTATATCAATAAAAATTGATGTCAATAGATTAATACCATCAATTAATAATGTGAGTTAATCTAAAATATATTTTTCTTAACAACAGTTAAATATACAATATTGTTATGTTATCTTAATTATCAGTTTAATACCAAACAAAACTAAACATATTGTTCCACAAGAATATAATGAGCTATGAATTAGAATCTAACTTTTCAGCATATAATCTTTATAAAAAACATCAGCACTTTATATTTCCAAAATAGATTTGAAGAACCAATAAAACATATGTAAAAAAAGGGTACAAAGGTCACTTTTTAGTACTAAAAAAAAGTTTCTTAGAGAATTTATTTATTGTAAAAGTTAAAATTTCTATAACTTTAATTTCTAATAAAATTTAGATAAATAACTAGTAACAGATTCAAATAAAAGAACAATGAAACTAAACAAAAAATATATAAATATTTATATTTTTTGTTAGGTTATCTGTTATTTGATAAAAATTAATAATATCATCTTAATATAAACAAAGAGTAACCACATAATCATGATTCAGTGGTATAGTAAATTTGAAGAAGTGGTAAGTATATGTGTTTGAAATCTACCATTTCAAATTTTAATATTTGTGTAGTTAGCTGACATAGATATCTAATTTTCGTTGCTAATAATTGAATATGCTTAGCATTGGTGGACAAACTCATAAAATGAGTCGGCTGATATCGGTCTGCTGGTATTTCTGAATCATCCAACAAAATATAAACAAAGGATAGGAAATAAAAAAGATGATTAATTAATTAATACTTTAGACAAAGTATTTCTATGGAGAAATTATTAATAAATGATCGTAATTGATAACTGGAAATTATTAACTTGTGAGAGCATTTAAGTTTAGTTTTTATTAGTTGTTCTATATCATTTTGAATTTCCAGATCAAATTTGAGTGATAGAGTAGTGTGTTTGTTGTAAAAAACAAAAAATTATTTTTTTTGTTTCATATTAAATTTTAAATTTGTGCACATAGATTAAAAAAATATTTAATTTTACATATTTTTAATATAAAAATATCATCATTCATACATCTAATTATATTTCAACCATTAGAAAATTAAATTGGAAAATAAAATTAATAAATTATACATTAAAAAGTTAAAACATCACTTATTTGTAACGAAAAATTTTCTCTACAACCACAATTATTATCAAACGGAAAGAATATAAGGCAATTCTCTTAAATAGCCATTTTTAAGTTTTGGTCACAAAAATAACCCTCAAAAAAATAAAATGACCAAATTAAATTTTTTTTTTTGAAATTTTGATTTTTTTTGTTTTTTAAAAAAAATTTGAAACCTTAATCCCAAACCCATCCATTAACTCTAAACCTTAAAGTCCAAATTAGTTAACCCTAGGGATATAAATGCATATAAATGAATTTTTTAGCTTCTAAAAAGAACATTTTGATCATTTTCTTCTTTAAAAACTATTTTTGTGACAAACAAACTAAAATGGACTATAAGGGAATTTCTCAAGAATATATTATACTAACATGTTCGCTCTATGCGTGTCCGTCCAAACCTATCCACCGGTCTATTCGCTGTCTGAAAAGAAACCGGACCCTGACCCGGATCCGAGTCACCACAATCTGCATACGCTTTTTCTTCTTTCCCCTAGACAAAACTTTCTTTCACCTTTCCCGGGGAGACAGGCGACGCAAACAGGAAAATGTACTCTGCTGCCATTCGCTCGCTTCCTCTCGACGCCGGTGAGTATCATGGTCCTCTTGACGGAACTAATCTTCCCGGCGACGCCTGTTTGGTCTTAACCACTGACCCCAAACCCCGTCTCCGGTGGACTGCGGAGCTCCACGAGAGTTTCGTTGAGGCCGTCACGCAGCTTGGTGGTCCCGACAGTGAGCTTTTCTACTGATTATGCTCCGTCTTCTATCTAGTTTTGTTACTGTCTTTTTGGATCTTGTCTTGTTGAAATGTGAGCTAAGTGAAAGGTGTTATCTTTGCTCTTTTCGTGGCTTCTTCTCTTCAAGTTTGCGCCTTTTCTCTATTAATGAGTTTGTTGAATGGAGACCCTTTCTGACTCTCTTTTATGTTCATATATTTACAGAAGCGACGCCCAAAACTATCATGAGAGCAATGGGAGTGAAAGGTCTCACCCTCTACCACCTCAAATCACATCTTCAGGTTTGCCTTTGAACAAACTGATTGTAGAATGGAGTTTCAGTTTCAGCTTAGCTTCCCAAGTGTTATAGACTGACTGTTGTTAGGCTTCTCTCCTTTGTGTGTGTTTTGCTCGACAGAAATTCCGTCTAGGGAGGCAACCTTGCAAAGAATCAACTGACAACTCCAAGGATGGTATCTATTCAGTTGACCCTTTTTTTGTTTGTGAAGAAGCTCTTTGCTCCACTTTTTTTTAATCCATTTAGCTATTTGGATCCTCATTAGTTAAGACACTTTGTAGACCTATCTATATCATGTGTGAGGACCAAAGGGACTCTAATGTTTCCTCACTGGTGTTGTCAGATAATAGATAAGTAAAACTGCTCATGGTTAAAGAAAACTCGAATTAGAAAAGAGAAAACTGAGTAACATCTAGTGTGGAACCCTGTTTTCATATCTTGTGACGTCCACTAATTCTGTAAACTTGATGATGATGATGCAGCGTCTTGTGTTGGGGAGAGTCAGGACACAGGTTCATCCTCTTCATCATCACTGAGAATGGCAGCGCAGGAGCAGAACGAGTAGGTTACATTTGACTCTTTTTTCTTCTTACTGATTTGGTTTAGCGAATGAATGACAGTTTTACAAAAACCTCTTTATTTGTATGCAAACAAGGGGTTACCAAGTCACTGAAGCTCTACGCGCTCAGATGGAAGTCCAAAGAAGACTACACGAGCAATTGGAGGTTAGCTTTCCTTCATTTCTATGGCTGTTGAACTTGAAGATACAAACAAACACCCTTGAGAATGAACCAATGGTCGGTCATAACCTTTGTTAGTATGGACAGGTGCAACGGAGACTCCAGCTTAGGATAGAAGCACAAGGAAAGTACCTGCAATCGATTCTTGAGAAAGCTTGCAAGGCCTTTGACGAGCAAGCTGCTACATTTGCTGGCCTTGAGGCAGCTAGGGAAGAGCTATCAGAGCTAGCCATCAAAGTCTCCAATAGCACAACAACAGTCCCTTTCTTCGATGCAACAAAGATGATGATGATGCCATCTTTGTCCGAGCTTGAAGTAGCAATAGACCACAAAAACAACATCACAACCAACTGTTCAGTAGAAAGCTCTCTGACTTCCAACACCAATGGGAGCTTGGTTTCTGCTGCATCGATGAAGAAGCGACATCGTGGAGACAATGTGGGCGTTGGGTATGAAGCAGGGTGGCCTAGTAGTACCATTGGTTAAAGATTTAGATTAAAGGTAGAGAGACTTCTTTACTTGCTTTGGAGGGGATTTGTATTATTCTGATACAAAACTTGTCATGTATATATTCGATGTTGAAGCTTTAGTGTTTCCTTAAACCTTGCCTTATTACTATTTCTTGTATTCAGTTGGAAGGTGTTGAGGGCAGAAACTATAAAGAAACAAAAGAGATATTATAAGTAATCATTAAAAACATTGAAATGATGAAAGGGCCACCTAGGTTTGAGCCTTTAACTTTGGTACTATTCGTAATGCTTTTCGTCATGATTGTTTATGCTTTACTTAATCTGCTACGTCTTGTCCCTCTCATTCATAAGTAACATTACTGAGATCTTGTCTTTTTTGTAATCTCTATCAACTTTTATTTGGCTTAACACATACTTTTGAAATACAAAACCTGCCTAGGAAGCATCATGCTTTGCTGCTGTGTAAACTCTAAGAGCAACAAGAAGTATGCTGAGCTGGACGCGAAGCTGGAACGGAAAATGGTGGAGAGCAGGAGATATTATCCGGGACACCGGAGTTTAAAGTCAATGGATTCAATCATCATGATGTTTCCTAAGCTGAGAGAGGGATTAAGGAACATCAGAAACGTTTTTGAGTCCTATGGTACCGTTTTCTTGAATCTTTCAAGATTCATAGAGATTTGTAACATTCTTGTTCGAAAAAAATCTGCAGATAAAGATAGAAACGGGACAATAGACATGGAGGAGCTGAAGAAGTGCTTAGAGGAACTAAAGCTGATGAGTTTGTCGGAGGAAGAAGTGAGAGGTTTATATGGATGGTGTGATGTTGATGGAAGCAAAGGGATACAGTTCAATGAGTTTATAGTCCTTCTTTGTCTCATTTATCTTCTAGCAAAACCTTCCTCTGCTGAATCCACAGAGGTAATAATCAAGCAGATGTTATGATAGATAAATTGAATGTTTGAAAGTAACTAAATCTTGTTGTTGTGTTACTTAGGAGGAATCGAGAGAGATGGGTCCGAAGTTGGTTGAATCTATATTTGATCCGATAGTGGAAGTGTTCTTGTTTTTGGACAAAGATGGTAAAGGGAAGTTGAACAAGGCTGATGTGATTAAGACATTGAATAATGAAGACTATCCGCTAGAGAGATCTCCTAAACATGTTACAAACATGAGATTCGGTGTGTAACAATCTCTTGTCTATGTGTTTGCTCACATGAAATAGATTTTTGATTACTCATTGGATTCTGTCTATCCTCATTTTGTTTTTGTGTGGTGCAGAAGAAATGGATTGGGGAAGAAAAGGGAAAGTGGGTTTTAGGGAGTTTCTATTTGCTTTCATGAGTTGGGTGGGTCTTGATGACGCAGATGGTGGTTATATGAGCAGCTAAGAAACAACACTCAAACCAAAGATTCTAAAAATATTTACCGCTTGAAGCCATATTTTATTATGTACTAATCTATGATTAAGATGATTCTGTAAGCTTGTTTAACAAAAAAACTCATTATTTATGTTAAACTGATATGGGACATTCGCCAGAATTATAGATGTATACGACATCAGAGCTTGAGTATGTTATGTTAGTTCTATGATTCTTTCATCACTCACATCAAGGACACCAGTCCGGACGAAGATGGTTGCAAGTAATCTTGAGCTCACATCTTACCAGATTGGACATGGGCGTATGAATATTCAAAATTTTTGATCAGTTTCAGTTTGTTTTCTTCCGTCTTTGGTTAAGGTTGTAAAATTGCAAACTGGCTAATACACCATAAAATGTTGATTTCTTATTTCAATTAAAAATGTCCAAATCTAAACTAAATTGTATTCACGGGAAGAAGCTAAACTCATTGGCGTTCCAGAAAACAATACTTTTACATGTTACCCTACACCAAAACCATTCTATTTATGCACTGACCGATAGACTTCTACTGAAATGCGGTTAAACAAATTTTCTGTATCTGATGGGCAAACCGATTCATACCATTTTCGCGTCAACACTCCACTTATTTTTCATGTTTACTTCGATGCAGATGGGATGATGATGATAATGATGATTTTCTCTACAAATAGGGCAATTCTCTTGAATAGCCCTTTTTAAGTTTTTATCACAAAAATAGCTCTAAAAAATAAAATGACCAAAATAGTTTTTTTTTTTTTAATTTGAAACCCTATCCCCAAACCCACCCCTTAACTCTAAACTCTAAAGTCTAAATTAGTTAACCCTAGGGGTATAAATGCATATAAATAAAAAATTTAGCTTCTAAAAAACCTATTTTGGTTATTTTCTTCCTTAAGAACTATTTTTGTGAAGAACAAACTAAATGAGACTATCTAAGGAAATTTCTCCAGAAACAATCGTCATGGTCATCTATTGTGACAAAAGTAGTACCACCTATTTCTTAACCAATTCGATTGTTATTCATACATGAAACACTTGTTATTAGACTACAACTTCATTTGTGAAAATGTTCAATCAGACACATTACCAAAGACCAATTGAGAGACGTGCTAACAGAGTTCCTTCTGGACCGTAATTTACAAGATCATTTCGAAAACTGGAGTCACACACATCCGTCCATCTTATAAAGACATGTTAGGATCTTAGGATTATATATGTATAATAAGATTATTGGAAAATTTCTAAAAAATACCTGACATATTTTGACTCTCCGTTTAATTCACAACATATTTTGATAACTTAATTGATATCCAAACATTTAAAAATCAAAAATTTTACAACGCACAACTAACAACGACAATCAGTTAAACATAATTTTTACAATGTCATTTGTTTTAACTAGAAAAAAATATTAGAAAATACTTGACATAATTTTCATCTGCTATAGAAATACCTATACTATTTTGGCTCTCCATTTTTAATACCCAATATATTTTTCAATACCCAATTAATATCCAAACATTTAAAAATCGTAAATCTTACACAACAAATTAAACAAACTAATAGAAATAGATGAAAATAAAAGGGAACATTACATTGCATACATATCAAGAAGCTAATTTATACTGAAAACAAACAAAGAAGTTCAAAAATGAAAAAGAATATTGCATTTCCATTCGAACGGTTTCTTCTTTGGGCACTTACGAAACTAAGCGAGATAGGAAATACAAACTGAAAATTTATGTGTTTGTTTTGCTGAATCAAAATCTCAAAAATATATATATATATATATATATATATATATATATATACATCTTTAAAATGATAATTATCAAGGACATCGTATCCTTATGAATCATCATGTCTACCCACCTAGAGTCTTATGAAGATATTTAATTATGGGCTAGTCTTTTTATGAAGAAAGTATACATAATCACTTTTAGAAATTTTAATTACATCATAGACACTTTCAACTCCTCAGACACTTTTCTCTTCTTCTAATCCACTTTTCTCCTTTTCCAACCCATCAAAATCCCACTTTACCCTTTTTTATTATGAAAGCCAACTTATTAAATTAAAATCTAACTAATATTTACTTTACCTTTAGAACTTTTAACTTTTCAACACACGATTATCTTTTCTATCTATTTCCTTATAATTTTTTTTTTCCTTTTTGTGATGGTTGCGGAAAGTCAGTCCATCGATAGAAGACGACGGAGAAGAAGAAGTTGAGCGTTGGATTCATCAATTGCGTTGACGGAGAGTAAACGATCTTGTTGATGTAGAGGTGTTACGTAATGGTGGCTCCGACAATTTTGGCGGTTGCTCTGTGGCCGGAGATGGTGATATCGATTATTCCTCTCTAAATTCTTCAGCCATTCACACACCTTTAGAGCCTCTGTGTATGGGTATTTAGGCGTCAGATCTTGTATCATTAAACAAAAAGACATGTGCTTTCATATATGACATATCCTCCACCGTTTCACATCGTCTCAACAACCATTCTCTGACGTCTCTGTCACCGCACCGCCGTCTCCACCAACATTCTCTAGCATCTCTGCCACAATTCTAACTTGCATCCTCTGGTTTGTCCAGAGTTGGAACTCAAATAGTACCCGTCACAACAAAGAAATAGTTAGATTATGATGTTTACAATTTTCGTCTAGATAAAGAGGTTTGTTATAATTTCTTCTGCAAAACTCTCACAGGCAATCCGAGAAAGAAGATAGAGCTGATGCACAATAGTCTTTTCCTCATCCTTTAAAAGACCTGCAAAAACAGTCTCTTTTAACATTTTCAAGTCAGCTTCTTTTCTTCATCTGGATTTATTTTGTTTAATTGTTTGGTAAGAGTTTAGATTATTTTTATCTTGGTTGTCTTTGTTTCCCTTCTTTGGATTTTCCTTCTATCTCAATCTATTGGATAAGTTCATTGTGAGTGTCACATGTTTTTAGCAAAAAAAAAAAAAACTAGTCTATGTGTGGTTTGTGTGACAGAGAGTTTATTTCTTGTTTTTGCAGAAAATGAGAACTTATGCCTCTATAAATTTCCTACTGAGACATGTAAATTTAATCTTTTGTGTTGAAGTTCCTCTTGGCGAACATAAAAGATGTCCACAAAGCTTATGTTATTTTGTGAAAGAGTAGTTAGTAGGGAGTGTGATTATTGTTGCAGAGAGACAAGTGAGTAGTGAATTTGAGTTATTGTACATCGTTTACAATGTACATGTGGACACCAACATAAATTTTGTGTACACTAGTGATTCTACGGTGGTATGTACATATCAATGTTTTTTTTAAAAAACTTTTTTGACGTTTTTTCATGTCATTATGAGTCTCTTGTTATTTTGTGAGAGAGTAGTTAGTAGAGAGTGTGATTATTGTTGCAGAGAGACAAGTGAGTAGTGAATTTGGGTTATTGTACATGGTTTACAGTGTACATGTGGACACCAACATAAACTTTGTGTACACTAATGATACTATGGTCGTATGTACATATCAATATTTTTTTTGAAAATTTTTTGACGTTTTTTCATGTCATTATGAGTCCCTTATTTGAATCTTATGTTTTTTTGAGAGAGCAGTTAGTAGGGACTGTGATTATTGTTGCAGAGAGACAAGTGAGTAGTGAATTTGGGTTATTGTACATCGTTTACAGTGTACATATGGATACCAACAAAAAACTTGTGTACACTAATGATTCCACGGTCGTATGTACATATCAATGTTTTTTTTGAAAACTTTTGACGTTTTTTCATGTCATTATGAGTCCCTTGTTATTTTGTGAGAGAGTAGTTAGTAGGGAGTGATTATTGTTGCAGAGAGACAAGTGAGTAGTGAATTTGGGTTATTGTACATCGTTTACAGTGTACATGTGGACACCAACATAAACTTTGTGTACACTAATGATTCTATGGTCGTATGTACATATCAATGTTTTTTTTTGAAAACTTTTTTGAAGTTTTTTCATGTCATTATGAGTCCCTGGTTTGAATCTTATGTTATTTTGTGAGAGAGTAGTTAGTAGGGAGTGTGATTATTATTGCAGAGAGACAAGTGAGTAGTGAATTTGAGTTATTGTATATCGTTTACATTGTATATGTGGACACCAACATAAACTTCGTGTACACTAATGATTATATGGTCGTATGTAGATATCATTGTTTTTTTTTTGAAAACTTTTTGACGTTTTTTATATCATTATGAGTCCCTTGTTTGAATCAAAAATGTGATTTTTCAACTACTAAAAAGATTCCCCAAGGATCTACCCTCCTTGAAGAAAGCCCAGGTTTTATGTTCCTGCACGAAACAAACTAATTACTAGTTTTTTATTTATCATAAATGAATCCCACATCCTCAACTTCATGTTCATTTTGGTTGAGTATTCCTTTTAGATTGGTCTATTCATTAAATTGGAAGTCTTTGCAACAAAAATGTTCATGTGTACACCTAAAATTATATATTTTGTACATGTGTACACCGATAAAACATCGTACACAATAAAGCTTGTAGAAATTTACAAACATATAACAACAACAATGTAAGCAACACAAAATCATTATGGTATCAAGTTTGTTTACTTAAAACCAGTAAACTTTATACTTGTATACATCCAAAACAACATTGGATAAAAAATATTTTTTTTTTAAATAAATATAGTATAATATAATGTTTATGTAAATGCATATAGTTAAGTTTGTGTAGTCTAGCGGTAAAGGGCTTTGCTCCTGACTCTCCCGTCCATTTCCACGTTTTTGCTCATTTTTGCTTAATATTTTAAAGAGTGGCAATTTTATAATTATGTCATTATCTTCATATTAGGGTTTTCCATAATTTCTGAAACTATATCTCGGAGCCGCCATAAATTTTCTTCATGCAATTTTTATTTTTTGGGATTATACCTCCAAACCTTTCACATATTGCATAAATTTCGATTAAAGCCAACCCACAAGATAAAATAACAAAAAAAAAATCATAATTCCTGAGTTTTAACCATTTACAATCAAAACTACATAGCTCTTCTCCACAAAGAATTTACCATATCCCCTGATTTTATGGTCACCACGCTTTCTTTTTCGAACAGGGTATTAAGCACACTCTGATTTTCCCATTGCTTAAAACGGCTCGCCATCCAGGATTTTGGTCAAAAAACTTAAAAACTATTGATCAAAAATGAAATGTGTGGGTCAAATTAAAATACAAATTGTTTTCGAATTTCTCTGGTTTTGAAATTCGAGTACTTAGAAAATAAAAGAGTTAATTGAGCAAGAGAAGAAACACGATTTAGTTTGTTTTAATTAGAAGGATAATATTATAAAATGACAACAACAAAGTACCCTAATAGTAAAAAGTGTCCCAAACTGTAATAAAAACTCATAAAGTATCTTAGAGTGTAAAAAACTCTTTTTATGAATCATTAGAGTTAAACCGTGTTTCGCGCGAAATTTTATATTTTTAAAATTTAAATTGATATTCATTTTTAGTTATATATGATTTAATTATATAATTTTTTAATTCATTATTTCCATGATATTTGTTATACATAATTTAAAAAAATGATAGTCGAAATCGTTACAATTGAATAAATTATATAATGTTATAGTTGTAATATTTAGAGACATATTATTCTATTTTTGTTTAGACGATGTAGTTATTTTATTTTTTTAGATCACCCATTGTACTTTATATGTTTGTTGTGTATTGCATCGTTCACCCAAATTTTACAATTTTTTCTTGAATTTCTATTGTTACAATCAATTTATGCTATTTTTTAATTTTTTTTAAATTCATAATTAATTGGATATAGTAATTTTACATCTCTTTCTTAAATTATGAAAATAAGTTTTTTATATGTTTATATTAGTAGCATGTGTTGCACTTGTATTGATGTTGTTGATGACTGTCATTGCGTTGTCATGTAATTGTTGCTTTTGTATTCCAATAAATTGTTAAGTAACATGGTAATATGGTTACTCTAACGTTATGAAGTGACTTCTTGATACGTTTCTAGCATTGTTCCGCTTGTGTTTGCTTTGTTCCATCCAAACGTATCTAAGTATACTTACCAATCTCAAACTCTCACTTTTATAATATCATTATGTCATATAGGTAAATACCATTGACATACAAACCTTTTTGTTGTTGTGAAGATGTTGTATTCATATATTTAAATTGTCGCTCAAGAGAAATTCTATTATTAAATCATTGTATATGTGAAATAATTTTAGTGGATATATCGTCAATGACGTGTAGGTTGACAGATATGACAGTCTTGTGCGGCCTTTGTTAGAATCGATGTCGATTCCATAATGTTAGAGACACTTACTCAATAAAATAAGGGAAAATTGCCAAAACCAACCTAAAACTTGAATTCAAATGTAAAAGTGTACCCAAACATCAATCAAATGCAAAAGTAACCTAAAATGGTAGTGAGATTACAACAAGCCCCTTATGACAAAAAAAAAAAACTGTATGCGTTTTTACCTTCATAGCCTTTTTAAGTCTTCCGTATTTTTTAAGTCTTCTACGATTTGGTAAGTCTTCTGAAAAGACTTACATGTAAGTCTTCTCGTTTAGTAAATCTTAAAAATAATTAATAAATTACATAAAAATATTTTGATGTGGGAAAAATCTAAATCATGTAATAATAAACATTTGTAAGTGATATAAAATAAAATCTAGTAAAATTGGATTGTTTTCAACATAGATGAGTGAATGTATCATCTCATGATATTCTTTGGTCTAGGGTTTGGAAACATATGTTCTAGTATTGTATGTATCTTTAGGGTTAGATTTTGGAAGCCTAACTAATTTTTTTGAAAATTCGTTTTTTACATATATTTGTTTAGTTTTGTGTATATTAAACAGTTTGGGAGTTGATTTTAAGTTTAGTATAGGGTTTACTGATATTTAGTTTGACTTTTTGTTTAGGGTATTGGAAGACTTAAGTCTCTTAAACATATTACGCTAGAAGACTTAAATGTAAGTCTTCTCGACGTATTAGGGTGTAAGAGATTTCCCTGTAAGTCTTCTCGCATGTTTTTTGCCAGAAGACGTACCCGTAAGTCTTCTATGCCGAACCGGTTTTGACTTTTACCAATTTACAGTTAACCTAACTGGATGTTTTACCGGACATATAAATACTAATTTTTTACTTTTTTTTAAATTAATTCACTATTTACTGGTAAAGCACGTTACCCTAGCTGTTTCTCTCTAAAGGCGATACCGAAGACGATTTCCGCCGTTTCTCCTTTTCTGTCGTTTTCACCGCGCTAATTTCTTTCTTTCATCGAATCTCTTTTATCTTTCATGTCAGAATAGTATTTCTGGAGATTAAACTAACCCGCTTCCTTTTTTCAGATCTGAAACTGTTTGTGTTCTATTATTGTTATCGTTGAGCTCCGCTGCCGGTAAGTTCTTACTCTTTGGTGTCGAGTCCAGGTTTTCACTTAAGGCGAACCTTTACGAAGTTTCGCCGCCGTTGAACCATAAACGTGATAGCCTGACTTCTTATTTTACTTCGAGTTTTGCAGATCTGTTAACCGATGCTGTCGTTGCCGACCCTAACTTCACCGCTTTAGCTTCCGACTGTAAGTTCTTCAATATGTTCGTCTAGACTTTGTGGAAGTCTTCTAAGAAGTCTTCGAGGAAGTCTTCACGTAAGATTCTCGGAGAAGATTACTGGAAGACTTCGTAGAAGACTTCCAGTTATTATTATCCGGGAAGCCTAGTGGAAGACTTACTGGAAGACTTATGGAAGTCTTCCAGTCAGTCTTCTAGTAAGTCTTCCAGTAAGTCTTCCAGTAAGTCTTCCCGGATAATAATAACTGGAAGTCTTCTACGAAGTCTTCCAGTAATTGTGTTTGGTTTGTGATTGAGATGTTGGTTTTTATTTGTTTTGCAGACTGAAAAATGGATGCACTAGAACTCCCGAAGAGGATATTTACCTTAGGGGAAGAGCCATTTCCAATCAAAAGCATAGCATACCATACAGATGACTCGAAGTTGTTTTCTGCTGTAAGGGATGCTCTACATGATGATGAATATGAGGAGCTTAAGGAATCAAGATTGGGAGTCTTCCTAAAGTTCAAGGAGATGGATTTTGGTTGGGCATCAAGGCTGGTTCATTACATGCTCTGTTTCCAGCTCAACATCAAGAAAAAGTATGAG